>CAJNJA010049975.1:3144-25710 GCA_905231915.1 Symbiodinium necroappetens
CCCCACCTGTAGTTTCCTTTTATTTAAGGTTCTAGGGTTAGTCGGCCTTTGCCTGGCTCATCTACGACAGAAATTTCATCCCTCTCAGGCCAAAGCCTTACACCCTGGGCCCCAGCACTATCGAGCAAGCTAACTAAGGGACAATAGGAGGGGGGGTCCTAGAGGACCCCTAATCCTAATACCCTATATACCCCCCTTATATAGTCCCACACAGCCCCTATATAACTCCAAGGGTCCCTTTAAGGGTCTCTCCTTTAGTCCCTTGAGCTAAACTCTGCAAGACACTTAGAATACCAACTTGGAAGTTGGCATGATCTGCCCTGAGCCCTAAGCCCTAAACCCCAATCCTCATCCAAGTCCCCAGCTCAAACCTTAAATCCTAAACTTAAACCCCAAACCCGAAACCCCAAACCCCAAACCCTAAACCCCAAACCCTAAGTCTCAAACGTCGTCCAAGGCCCCGGCTCTTTCCGGATCTCTGCATCGTAGAAAGAGGCGCTGATCCCAACACCCTCCCCGGCCTCATGGGCTTCTGGTTGAGGGGTCTAGGGGTTTAGGGTTTGGGGATTTAGAGGATGAGGGTTTAGGGTGTATTTGGGGATTAGAGGGGTTGCAGGTTCGGCTCTAACAGCTTATGTAGCGGGGGGTTTAGGGTTGCGGGTTGTGTAGGTTGCTATGCCTTGCCTTGGTTCGTTCCTGGTGACAGGTCTGCCAACTTAAATCCTGTAAGTTTCAGGCCGCAAGTTTGCATCAAGATATCTGTGAGCTGCAAGAACGGCAAGACTGGCTTGGGGTTTTAGGGTTTAGGGTTCAGCCGTTTGGGTGTTTGGTGTTTAGGGGTGTTCCCTTGCGAGGCCGAGTGCGAACGACTGGACTCCAAAGAACCAGACATCCGTTGCACAGCCTGCACCGTTTAGGGTTTAGGGTATCCCTGCACCCTGCGTTCAGCAAGGGTTTACTGTAACCCAGTTGCAATCCTTATCAAAAGTTGGGCTTATTGGGCGTTCGAACCGTCAGCCCCATACCCGGCACTCGATCGGAGCCTCCCCAAGAATGTGGACTCGAAGAGTGCGCAGGTCCTGTCCAAGGTTCGCCCAAAGGGTCCTAAAACTAAATTGGGGCATGCTTCGTAACTCTCCCTCTATCTGTCTTTCGCTCTCGCTCTCTCTCTCTCTCTCTCTCTCTCTCTCTGTCTCTCTCGCGCTCTCTAAGACATTTGACAACACAAAACTAATTTCAGACATAGAAAAGCTACTTTCGAGTTTATTTTGGAAATTAGGATGGGTTGTGGAGCTAACACTTGGCTTGCCGATGCGGCCGAAGCTTGATCAGATATTGAACGGTATGTTCACCTCCTTCTGACGCTTTTGCACAAGCATGAACCAATGAACCATGAACCTCGCAACCAACTGCGACAAAAATCACATTACCAGTACCAGCACCAGCACTAGTACCAGCACCAGCAACAACGACGACGACGACGACGCCGGCGACGATGGCCACGACAGCAGCTTGAGCATCAAAGGCAGCAGCATCACCAGCAGCAGCAAAGCAGCAATGACAACTACAACAGCAATAACATCGACAAAGACGCTCGCATCTACTCTAGTAGAACATAACGAAACTCTACACCCTCAAACCGCGAAGCCCGAGAACCTCAAAAACGGTCAAGGCCCAATCTTCAAAAGCCCTACATCCTACAGTCCTCTGAACTACCGATCTCGCACAGATTATCTCAAACCCTTCCTATATCAATTACCCACAGTCCCCATTGTAGCTCCTTGTTTTGGGGCTTACTTAGTCTTATATTTAGGATCCTAACAGGCAACCCCCTGAACAAACCTGCCCTTCGGTCCTCCAAAGGCTCGTCGTCGCAACTCCACTCCACATTCGGCCTCACAACCGCGAAGGGACCCTAAGCCGTAATCCGATGTAGGGTCTAAGGTTTAAGGTCTTAAACCCTAAACCCGAAACCCTGAAAGGGGTCTCTTTGGGCCCGAGAGTGAAGGGTTTAGGCTTTAGGCCTTGTGGTTTTTGAGCTCGGCCGTTCGGTTTTGTGGCGGGTCCATGTATACGACTACTTTGGCAGTAAGTGCCCGAAACCGTAATGTGGATGGGGGCTTGAGGGGACCTACTTCCATACTGGTAGTGTATATGGACCCTCTGGGCAAGTGCTTAAACCCTGAGCGGTTTAGGACACGGGGAAAGTCAGGGCGTTGAAGAGTTATTCACGATATCCTCGTATAGCCCTATTGCCTTGATGGCACAGTCTACTCAATACTCTACATTATACTTGCTAAGGCCCCACTGTTACAGGTCTTACCTGCTTCGGGCTTCGGGATACGAATTTCTGTAGCTCTGGAGCTCAAGAGTTCTAACTTCGAATGTAGGGACTTGAACTCAACATATCAGACCCTAACCCCTAAACCCTAACCCATAGGCTCCATTGTGGTTCCTTTTGGGGAGTACCTTATAAGATCCAAAAGATGAACCACAAAAAGGAACTACCATGGAGCCTATGGGTAGACCCGAAGAAACCCCTAAACCCCTAAACCCTAAGCCCTAAACCCCTAAGCCCTAAGACCCTAAGACCCTACGACCCTACGACCCTCAACCCTAAATCAGATGTAGGGTTCAAAGCTGAGCCTCGGGCCAGAGAAGCGCATCACCGCGCTTCAACTGCAGTCGCATTCCCATCCTCATCAGAGGGCTAGGGTTTAGGGTTTAGGGTCCCATCCTCATCAGAGGGCTAGGGTTTAGGGTTTAGGGTCCCATCCTCATCAGAGGGCTTCACATGGAAAAAAGGCATTCCAACTACCCCTTCCACTAGACCAGAACTTGTATAGGGGCTGAGCTTAGGGTTTAGGGTTTAGGGTGTTGGGTTTAAGCCCAAAAAACGGTTAACCTTCTGAAGTACAGTAAAGCTACATTAGCCCCAAAAGTTACGGGCTACCTACTCAGCCCCCCAAAGAAAATACTCTACGGATCCATACGGCCTAGTGGGCAGAGCTTTCTGCTCAAGGGATCGGAAGTTCAGGGTTCAGCTAAAGGGCGCAAAAAAAAAAAACTCGCGAAGAAAGAGTATGTCCCTAAAACCCTAAGCCGGAGATTCTAGATCCTAACCTCTCAACCCTAATCTCTATGTCCTCAATCTATTTTGGAGGCACTGACAAAGATGATTACGCTGAGAGTCCCAGAAGCTTGAGGTTGACGGTTTAGCGACTAGGGTTTACCTAAACCCCCAAAAGTAGGTAAAATAACGGCCCAAGACCCATAAAAGGCTATTATTCTACATACTTTTGGGGTCCAGGTAGGGCTCCTAACAGGGTCCTATTTCCTCACCACTATTGAATGACAAGGGGCCATGTGACACATACCGCAACCTCGACATCGCTGACGTCTACACTCGAAGACCCTCACCCCCTCCAACATCAAATCCGCTCATCCCACTACCCATAGGCTCCTTGGTAGTTCCTTTTTGGGATTACCTTCTAGGATCCCAAATACCAACCACAAAAGGGAACTACTAAGGAGCCTTTGGGTATCCTAACCCTAGACCCCAAACCGCGCCCCAGGATCCTATGTTTCTAGGAGTTAGGATTAGGAGGACCCTTGGGGATATAGACCTTCTCAATAAGGTCCTGTGTAAGAGAGCCATACGTAGGGTTAAGATGCGTCCCCTTTAAGGGGTCTCCCTAATACTACCTAAGGACCTACCAAAACCCTACTTTTTTGTAGGGTCCCTAGAAATTTCCATACTAGGGTTTATAATAGGAACCTACGAAAAAGTAGGTTATGGTAGCTTAAGCTAAACCCTAAACCCTAAACCCTAAACCCCTAAACCCTAAACCCTAAATGTAGGACCTAGGAGTCTCCATCCCCCTCTCCAGAAAAAAAAGCAGTCGGCCTGTAGAAGAAAACCTCATCCGCGGCGCTAAGGCAGATGTACGCCTAGGCGTATAAAAGTCTTCGACTGCGGGTTTTCCCGCTTTTTTCTGTGGTCTATAGGGCTTATTTTATGGTTTGGGGTTTAGGGTTTATGGCTTTATGGTTTGGCGTTTAAGGGATGATAGGGTTTTATGGTTTGGGGGTTTACAGGTCTTATGGTTATAGGGATTACGGCTTTAGGGTTTAGGGTATTTAGGCATTTGGTTTTACTTGAGGCTTTGGGTTTGTATGGGTTTTAGGGTGTCGCGTGTTTTTTTTTTGACGGGCTCCATATAATAGGGTCTTGTAGATGGAACCAACCTTTTTCTTGAAGCGTTTGGGGACTATGGCCCTCAACCCTAAATCCCGCCTGCACCCCAGACCCTACAAAATGATGCGCAATAACACCTCATAACTACATTGCTACATAAAATAGAATCTCTAAAGTAATAAACTACTACCATGACCTACTTCTTTGTAGGTTCTGATGACAAACCCTCTTCATCTGTGGCACGCGGGAGCCAGGAACGCCCTGAGACCCTGAAAGCGACAGCCGCAACTTGAAGGGCCTGCCTGCTTCGACTGGGCTGTTGGGATGTTGCCATAATGTATAATTATGCACTCTATCTATCCATCTATCGACCGATCTATTTTTCTATCTCTCTCTACAAATATATATATATACACATATATGTATATACATATATATATATATATAGAGTTGATTTGGTATATATTTATTTGTTTTAACAAACATTTTTGTTTGATTGAAATATGTATATACGTCTTATGCAGACCCCTATAATTAAGCTCGGTCAGCACCTGTAACCAACCCAGGTTTAGGGTCTTAGGGTTTTAGGGTTTAGGGTTTTAGGGTTTTAGGATTTTTAGGGTTTAGGGCTTGAGGGTTTTAGGGTTTAGGGTTCAAGGGTTTTTTAGGGCTTAGGGTTCAGGGGTTTTAGGGCTTAGGGACCCATCCCGGAACTGGGTTTACAGCAGACTTGTGGCCACAGCCACGGTTGCAGAGACCTCCGGCTGGGTTTTAGGATGAGGGTTTGGGTTTAGGGCTTCGGGTTTAGGGCTTGATTGCAATATTGCGAAATTCAAAGAACTGCCAAAACAAGATATATGTCAATGTATGTATTGTAATGTGGTATTATACTTGGCAAGCTTTGAGGCATGACACTTCAGTGGTTTAGGGCTGAAGTGTCAGATATCAGGTTGCATTCTACCCTAAACCCTAAGCCCTAAAACCCCAAACCCTAAAACCCTCAACCCTAAACCCCTAAACCATGGAACCTGAAACCCCGAATGCTGAAAGCTCAATCCTAAGCTCCGAAGCCTGAAGCTCCAATAAGTGCTCTCTTGAGTCTTGAAGCGTTTTAGGGTTTAGGGTTTATTGAGGGTTTAGGGTTTATTTACGGTTTAAGGCTTATTGAGGGTTTTAAGGCTTATGTATTTTTTCGGGTTTATTTAGGGTTTAGGGGCTTAAAACAAATTAAATTGACCTCATGCCCCTCAAATCACGTCTAAAAACCCTTACCTCAGCCGCAATGCGAGGGCGAACAAGTATCCAAGCACAACGACCGCGCAAGTAAGGACCTTCTTGAAAAGCCTTGCTGTCATATCTCTTTTTTGAACAGGAACTCGTTAAGTCTTTAGATCCGAAAGATAGGTCTTTATGTTCAATGTGCCTGCTTCGGGCCCTAAACCCTAAACCCTGAACCCTAAACCCTCAACCCTAAATCCTAAACCCTCAACCCTAAACACAAAAACTGAAAGGGCCGCCTCGCTGGGAGCTCGCCTGGACGATCCGCAACCTTAGCATGCTCTGTTAGGGTTTAGGGTTTAGGCCCCACGGTAGCCCTTCATGTAGTGTTTAGGGCAGAAGGGGGTTTTATAGGGTTTACCTAAACCCCCCAACAAAAGTAGGTAAAATGATGGCCCAAAACCTCTGAAAGGCTATTCTTCGACGTACTTTTGGGGTTCAGGTAGGGTTTAGGGTTTCCGACTGGTGAAAAAACCCTTGCACTTTGCGATAAGTAATGAAAAGCCTTTCTAAATCTAAGTGTAGCAGGATTTTGGGGAGGTTATCTTATAGCATAGTCAGATAAGCACCGTAAAGGGATGCTCCTACTGACTATTCCGACCCCATAGAAAATGCTTGGGTTTAGAGCTTAGGACTTCGGTCTAGGGATTCCGACTACTACGCTTTACTAAGGCTTCAGAAATGCATGCACTAAGGGTTTGTTCGGGGTTTATAGGGTTCAGGGTCATGAACGGTCTTTAGGAACTGGGCTTTAACATCCGGTGCTTCGGGTCTTGATTTTAGCCTCCCAAGCAGATCAAACTTCACGCGCGACTCCCCAAAGCCTCAGACGTGTGTTCCATGCCCTGATAGATTCCTAGAGCCACCCACACTGAATCAAGACCCAAGGCTCGAGCGAGCGCGAAACCCGAACGCGCGAACCCTAGGATCCAACTCCAGATGCTTAAGGCCAAGCCTAAAGCCTTGAAAATCCCAACACCCCTAACAACCGAACCCCTCAAACCCCAACTATAAACACTTATCAAGCCTTCTCAAAGCACGTAGCTTAAACCCCTTATAAGCCCCAAAACATGAAGGTCGAAGCCCCAAAATTTTAACCCCAAAGCCCCTAACTCCCTCTGCGCCACGAAACCCCGAACCCCTATAAACCCTAATCCCCGAAACTTGCCCACAGGGTCCATTTTAAAAACCAACATGGAAGTAGCTCCCCCAAGACCCTCCTCACTATGGTTTCGGGCACCTAATTCCATTCGTCGTAGTAGTAAGTGTAGTGGTAGTGGTAGTGGTAGAGGTAGTGGTAGTAGTGGTAGTAGTGGTAGTAGTAGTAGTAGTAGTAGTAGTAGTAGCAGTAGTCTGGCATGCTGTTAACGGTCGGCCTGTCGGTTTCTTGTTGTGCTACATGGAAGTGTCATCCACACACAACCTGTATTTAGAGACACGATATTTTTCTCACTCGCACATTGCTCCCGCGCGCAGTCGCCGACCACTCCATCCGAGGATATGCCCAAGCTCCTCGGGGGAGACTGAAATACTTTAGGTCAGCACTGGGCAGTTGAATTAGAATATGTCTTATATCCGCCCGGCCTCGATAATGCATGTCGATACCGTAATAGGCCATGCATTTCCCAGGGCTGCTCCTTTCTGAGCTTCAGAAAGATATACCCAGTTGGTCCCACTTGGCCAGCCTTGGCACCTAGCCAGCTCCTTAGTGAAGTGTCGTGATACTCTTCTTTAAAGTAAAATGGAATCCGCTCTTGATTCGGGCCTGGCCTTCGTCGAAGAAATCGCGCTTTCGAAGAAATCCAATAGGCCCGAGTAGCACCGCGGGATCGCGTAATCGTCGGGAGCCTAGGTCACAACATCATATTTTTTCACGATTGCTCACATGGGATATGGAGAAGCAGCAACACATAGAACAACTGAAACTTATTGAGACTAGTGTCTTGTCAAGCACAGGCTTCAAGCGAAACTTTCGGCTGGTGCCCGTGTCAATAACCCTGGGTCAGGTTTACAGGACATGAGACAGTTCATCCCAAGAATATGAAATCTTGTGAAGAATCAGTGGAATTGAGCTCCACACCATGGATCAGCATCATCATGGCCATACTTCACCAAATACTTCACAGCGGCTTTCAAATTGCCTCTGCCTGTTTTCGTTGTCGGCAACTCCGGCTTGTGCCGGCAACATCTCCTGACTGCACCGAATTTCAAGTCGAGTTTAGATATATCACACATGCATAGCTCCACAGCAGAACCTCGACAGCACCGACGACAGAAGCGTCTTTGCAGGACGTGGTTTCGGAAAGCGAAATTTCCCTTAGTCTCATCAAGTTGTTTAGGGATTCAGGGTTTAAGTGCTATTCCTAACAACATATTCAGAGAGGCACTCGAAGCCAATTGTTTTTTATAGCCCACCAACCATAGGCGACGTCGCCGCTGAGGAAGATGAAAGTCCAGGGCATCCAGCACCTGAGAAAGTGTTGGTCGATGATTGGCTTCCACAGCAAGTGTTGAACTGTTCGACCACCATATCCTGGCCTTGAATCTGACAGCGTACAAGCCATTGCGTTTCAACCTTGGCCAGGGTTGCCAAAAAAACTGCAGAGTGTTGTCACTCTTAACCTTCAGCTTGAAACCCCCTGCTGAGCACGACACTTCCCAAAGATTTGTTTGAAGAAGCTTCTGTGTTTCTTTGAAAGGATCCGCGGCACGGTTTCCAAAATGAAGGCATCAGGTAGAATATTTCGAATATTTTGACAAACCTTGGATTGGAGAGGGCCCATTTAAACTTAGTTACGGTTACGACGGTGTAGACTCAAAGTGCACAAACAGTTGAACCTCCGTCCTGCCTTCAAGAAGAGGCGTCCCCTGGGATCAAAGCGGCCTCTGCCCTTTCCGCTTTGCGCAAAGGGTTGGCATGGCACACCAGCACCATATAAGTGGATATGCATTTGCAAGTCTCGGTATGAGTCAAGAAACAGACGGCACATGCAACACACGTAGTCCGCAAATCCACACAGGCACGACACACACACACACACACTCACTCTAGACACACATGCACACACGATGACTGGCCATGGCCCTGCAAAGCCTGCGGGCCAGCGGCTGATCGGTCGCTCAGCATCATCAGAAATAATCTCAGGAGAATACAAATATCCAATGCGGTCTCGCAAGATCTTGTTGCTCTCGGATGCATATACCAATTTGTGTCGTAGTCCTGCCAACCTGAGATGGACCATGAAGAGCATGTACACTTGCAACCAGTAGACACCACTCATCCCTCAAACCCTAAACCCTGAGCCCTTTTAATCGGCTACGCCCTGACTGAACCCTAATCCCTATTTAAATTTAAACGGCCCTTAAACCCTAAACCCTAACCCTAAAGCTGAGGAGGATGGCTCCAAGGCGAAGATCAGATTGTCACCGGGCGGAGTTTAGGGTTTAGGTGTTTAGGGGGTTTATACGGGTTTCCCTAAACTCCCAAAACCCTAAACCCCTAAACCCCCAAACCCCTAAACCCTTTTCAAACCGACCGACTACTATTCAGCATGCCACTTGCAGCTGACGCTCAGGGGCTCTAGGCCAGCAAAGTCTGAAGCCAGATGTAGGCATTGCATAATAACTATGGTTCGAAAATCAAAGGCTGGATCTACGAGTTCGGTCAATTTGTTTGCAAGTCTGAGTATGTATGAACTACCACGACACATCTCGAGCCTGGCAAGCTGGGCTACTGGATGGGGTTTTGAATCTAGGACCTTGGACACAGGGTTGTAAATTAGTTCAGGGTTTAGGTTTTGGATGGGAACATAGGATCTTTTAATGCATTTGGGCTCAGCCCTATGACCGCTGTAGCACTACACCATTAAGCCTATGATAAATAACCATATACTTACTCTAGTACAACCTGGACCTTGTAGTAAATCCCAGAGACCCTTAGACAGTCTAGGCCAAGTATGGATTGGTTTCTGCGATGCACATAGCTAGCATCTGCATACCTCGAGGTTTGAGCATGCGCACTCACTCAGAGTTTCCAGAATGCGTGCACTGCATGAAGCGGTAAGTTCAGGCAATACCCAAGCATCTGCAATCAGACTTTCAGCAAGATCCGGTCTTTCTGGCTAGTGATGTCCAGAGCTGATTCAGCAAGCTTGTGGCCCAAAATTGGACTATCAGGCATCGACTATGACTGTGCATATGAGAACCTGATACTAAATGAGGGATTTCAAGGCCCTCGAAACTAACATTGCCCAATTTCAGATAGCCCCTGGCCACTGCACTGCTAAAGAAGGCTGCCTACTTCAGCTTCAAGAGGCTCTGCGCCAAGGCCGACGGCTTGGCTTTTGCTTTTTTCTTCGCCTAAGTTTACAGGGTTTAGGGTTTAGGGGTTTAAGGGTTTAGGGTTGAATTTAAAGGGTCGTATGAACCCAAAATTTAGTCTTGGAATCAGATATTGGACAGAGAGAAAATAGTAAACGTGCCTCCGACTTGGCACTTCCCCGTCCACGGCCGCCCCGTCCACGGCCGCCTCTTCCTCGGCCTTTGCCTTTCGTAAGCTTCGGCGCCTGCAATGGCAAGTCACATATGGGGGTCATTGTCTGTATTTAATTTAGCAGCGTAGCAGCGATACCTATGCTTACTGGAGTCGGGTTGGAGTCTCGGACTATCAGGAGTTCCAACATACTAGGTTTAATTAGGGTTTAGGGTTCAGGGTTTAAGGTTTGGGGTTTAGGGTTTAGGGCTTAGGATTTAGAGAAAGTCCTCTTCTTCATCTTCTTCTTCCGATTCTTCGGCCATGTCTTCATTATCCTCTTCTTCATTGTCTTCGTCTTCTTCATCGTCATCTTCTTGCGATGCTGTTTCCTCCGCTGTGCCCAAGTCCTCCTCGTCTTCATCTTCCTCCTTTTTCGGTTTCTTCGACGAGGATGACTTGGCCTTTGGCTTTGGCACCTAGGATGCAGCTAATAACTGAGTTTGAATCCTTATGGTTCAGGAGGATTTTATATGTAATCCAGTGAGTCAAGAAAGCCTAAATTATCCCCAAGCCTATAAATCCCTTTAACCGAAATCCACTAAACCTAAAAAACCCTGCAAGTAATAAACCTAAATTTCTTGCAGTAAAGGCACCGCCTTGCGCTTATTCTTTCCCAAGAGCTGAACCAGCCCGGCCTCATAAAGCGGAGAATCCGCATTCTGAAACTCCCGGAAAACTTGACTTTCAAGTCGGCGATACAACTGTTCTTTGTGAAACTCGTTGAACGTGATTCCCACCAGCTCGGCCCTCCGTTTGATGGCCAGCATACACGTCTTCCCGTCACCGACCGACAAGTCCAGCATGTACTGGATGTTGTAGGCATGAAAGAACTCTTCAACCTCAATTTCATTTGGAGTTTACTTATTCCAACTCCAAACCCCGAAAGCTCGAAGCCTCTAAACCTATAAACCCTAGCCTGGAAAGCAAGAGCCTCGCGAGGTTTAAAAAAACTATGGACATTATCATTGTGGCTTCGGCTTCGAACCCGGGCAAGGAGAGGTTGGGTCTGGTGTTTAGGGCTTCAGGTTTCGGGTATTTTCTGGCTCTGGGATAATTCGGATCTGAAGGTTTAAGGGTTTAAGGTTCGGGGTTTAAGTTTTCCAGGGTTTAAGGAGTTAAGGGGTTTAGGGTTTAAATTTAGGGCATTTAGGGTTGGGGTTTGATATTTAAGTTAAGATTTGGTGCACAAGTTACAGCACACTCCGGCAGCGCATGGTAGCTCATGGGTTCCTTGTCAGCATCTTGGCGGCGTCCTGGGTGAGGGGAGTAAGGCCTTTGGGCTTGTATGGTTTAAGAGGGTCGACATTAAACAGGGAGCAAGCAGCCTGCGGTTGCATCCTCTTCGGGCTCATTCTTCCCGCCCACACGGACCATCTGAGTTCCATAGATCTTTTTCTTTTCGCCGTAGCTCACCATCCAAGTCTCATTCTCGTCCTGGTTGAATGATGACTAATTCATTCGGTTTAGGGTTTAGGGTTTAGGGTTTGGGGTTTAGGGTTTAAACCCTAAATTTAAACCCTTTTAAAACATTATAGTTAAATAACTAGGTTTAGACGAGGCAGGCTAGGTCAGTCCTCCCATGATGGTGCCTGGATAGGCCCGATTATCTCTCCACGTGTGGTGCTTTCACTGAAATGGCATCGGTCGCGATATTGCGGGAGCGCACCATCATCACTGGTGACAACATAGACACGCTCACCGTTGTAGACATGATGGCCCTTGTCACGCTTTCTCCGGTTTCTCAGGCTCGTCTCCGATACATGAAGCATCAGCGTAGACTTCTGCTTGTTGATGACTTCACCGTCCGGCCCTTTGATTGACCCCAACATTGCGGATTGCACTCCTGACACAGGCCATTTGGGAGGATAATTGGGTCGCGAGTCAGTATTTAGTCAGCTTGTAGACTCTGAGGAGTCTGGTGCTTCATTGTCATCCGAATGGACAATGCTTCGATGTCCGCCCGCATGGACAATGCTTCATCCGTCCGAATGGACAATGCTTCGATGTCCGCCCACATGGACATAGCTTCCATGTCCATTGGAATTGACAATGCTTCGATGTCCGTTGGAATGGACAATGCTTCGATGACAATGCTTCGATGCCCGTCCAGATGGACAATGCTTGGATATGAGGCCCAATGGATGATGTTTCGGTGTCCGTTCACAGTATTTAAAACTTGAGGGTTAAATCAGGTTTAACTTAACTTCGGTTCAACTTCTAAGAGACAGGCGGCCTTCTCTTCCTCCATCCAGCAATAGGATCACATCTGAGGCTGGCAAACAGCCCTCGGAAGTCATTCGGCAAGCCAGTGCTGACTGCATCAGCTTCGGCAATCTCCCTTCTCTCAAGGGAGGCATGCGAACACTGGGCTGCGTAGCCGCCTCCCCACTCAGCTTTGAATCCTGGGATTACAATAATAAACAACTTAAGGATTGTGTTTGCATACCATCCCGACACCCGAATCAACTCCCAACTCCAGCAGCGGCTCGAAATAGATGGCGACGGACCTGTTGAAGATGGTCCTCAGGTTTTTTGTTGATGGCAGTCCATTGATGGTTTAGGGTTTAGGATTTAGGGTTTTGGTTTTAGGGTTTAGGTTTTTAAGGTTTTATTGAATATTTAATTTGGGGTGTAATTGAATTAGTTGATGATTGTAGTCGTTCCGTTCCAAACATCTGAAGCCGGGTATCTGATCTTGCAGTTGCGAAACCTCGCCCTTCCATTCAGGGACTTTAGTTTCACGAAGGGCTTTTGTCATTCCCTTCACATTCACATCCTCGTTCACAAGGAGCACGTGGGTGCGGACCAACTTCATTGCCTTTTCCTTGAACCTGAGACTGCTGCTTAGGCTTTTAGAATTGAAAGGACCATCCGAAGCTTTTAGGGTTTCAGGGTTTGTGGGCTTCAGAGTGGCTTGTCGGGTTTGAATTGCACCAACTTCATTGCCTTGTCCTTGAACCAGAACACGGTTAAGGTTTAAGGGTGTAGGTTTTAGGTTGTCGGGTTTAGGGTTTCGGGCTTAGGGCTTAGGATTTAGGGTGATCCCTGAGGCTGCCTGGCTTTTGAAATTGAAAGGAGCTTTCTATGGTTTCAGGGTTTCTAAGCTGTAGGGTGGCTTGTGGGGTTTGAATTAAGGAACCCGTGTGGCTTTAATAGGGAAGTTATAAATTGGGGGCGGTGCGGCAACAGCTTTCTATATCAGAAGTGCATGCCGAAAAGCATGAGAAGCTTCCGAGAGCCTTCATCATCCAACTTCGGAGGGGCCTTGTTCTTTGCATCGCCCGGCGCTTCCACCTGCAACCGATCACTAAGACGACTAAGGCCCTAAACCGTTAAACCCTAAACCAACCCTGGAACCCTAAAACCCAAGACTCCTTTTGCAAAGCTCGCAGACATCATCAAAACTGACCTTCGATCTGAGGCATCCAAGACATCACTTCTTCGCCGGCTTCTTCGCCGGCTTCTTCGCGACCTTGCCCTTCGGATCATCTTCGGGTTTTCTCATTTGTCCAGGATGAACCTTTTCCTTCGCCTTGTTTTTCTTGTCCTTCTTCTTGCTCCGACGGGGCTTATCGGTAGAAGCAGTGGGAAGCTCGATGCCATCCGGTGTTCCTGGAGACGCCGAGGAAGTTGGAGACGTTTCGGGTCGTGGGATATCGTCGGGTCCAAGATAATCATGCTCCGGGGGTCGTCGTCCTTTGGGCTTAGGAGGATTTCGTGGAGGATTTCCCGGAGGGTTGCCAGCATGATCTGGATCATCACGAGGTTTCAGCTGCTGCTTCTCCACGTATACGGTCAGGAATTCAGGATGATCATCTCGAAACTTGAAGGTCACACACCAGCCCGCCGGGATCGTTTCCATGGAGCACTACTGTCTAGCTGAGCAGTTTCAGTCAGCGGGCTCGAGCGGGCCAACATTACCAGACACATGTAAAAAATCTTGGACTTGCAAAGGAGCAACATACAAACAGTAGCAGTCACCCAAAGACATTACAAAGTATCCTGGCGGGCCTTAAGGTGGGCGTGCTTCTCCACTTCTGCATCTTCGGACTTTTCTGGAGCATCATCATCGGCGAGGTTTTTTTCCATCTCCTGCAGCTCGCCTGCAGCCTGCCAGCAACAACATCAGTCATCAGAACCTCACTAAGACTAAGGCTAAGTGGGTCGGGCGCGGGGTTTAGGGTTTAAGCTAGTTGTCCTTACGAATTACGATTTTGAAGTGAAGTCCAGCCTTCTTCCGCTGCTTTTCTTCATCTTCATACAGCCTGGGAATTGAGATTCTGAATTTAACTTTAAATTAGTTAAACACACAGCTAAGACATTACTAAGCTTTCAACTCCAGTGCTTCTTGCACCGGCCGGTCGATATCTGCATGATCTGGCCAGTCTGGGGCCTCATGCTTCTGTTTTCTTAGAGGTACAGCTATGTTTGGGCTAGCTCCACACAAAGGACCGGCCTGCTTTCTGTTTTTCAGCAACTGCTTGTACACAGCAATGTACGTCTCGTTGAAGCAGCAGTTCTGCAAGCGACAGAAGTTTTTGAGTTTATTCTTGTTGGAGGATGTAAAACTTGCTTACGACTTGAGGGTTCAGGGTTCACGGTTTAGATTAGGGTCTAGGTTGGGATTAGGGACTATAGGGCTTGAGGACTAGGGTTTCGGGGTGAGGGGTTACCGTTTCTTTTTTATTGGAGGGCTTCAATTCCTAGAAATAGGCTTAGCCACAAACCCCAAAACCCCTAAACCCTAAACTATCCTAAACCCATACACTCCGAAACCTCTCTGAGCTCCTGCTTCGATCCTCTCAGAAGTCCCCAAGCCTTAAACTCCAACCCCTAAGTTTAAGCCCAGACCCTAAAACCTCAGGACACCTCGACGTGGTCGAAGTAGTGCAGCGCGGATTTGGGCCAGCCTAGGTGCAATATGAATAAGTACGATTAATGACAAACGATTCTAAATTGAGATGTATACGCAGAGGTCCCCACTGGCTTTCCATGTCAAATCAACCTTGTCATCGTTGCCACCACAGTGCCTGTGAGGCCAGGTTCAGGCTCCAGGGCTTTAGGTTGATGTACTCGGATTTTAATATTATCCCAAACCGATGCCTGCGATAGGACTCATGGGACTGGAAGACCTCCACCATCTTTTGCTTGATAGAATTATCCCATTGCATCTTCCTAAGTCCCGGTCGGTAGATAGGTTTGTGGTAGCATATGCAGTGATTCATGCAGCCTAGGGGCGAACAGCACTGCGTGAGAAGAAGATTCTTCAGCTCCATCATGCCGATCATCATCGCAGCCGTGCCACCCGGCCAGGAAGTACCCTCGAGGGCTCTCCTTGCAAGATGTTCGGGCTTCAGCCAGCCATAGAAGTATCCATCCCACCTCGGAATAGACACAAGCCCTTGAGACTCGGCAGAAATCTGATGATTATGCTAACGAGCAGCATGGCATTGAAGACCCATCGAATGCCCTCTTGCGTCTTCCCCTTGCTCACAAGAATTTGGAGCTTGGAATAATCATTGAAAGGGCTTCCAACATGCTCATCTGCTTGCAACAGCAGGTTGGTCAACTGGGGATCGCGGAGCACCTGGGCAGATCAAAAGAAGGGTTTAGAGTTTATGTCGTGGGCTAGAGAGTTTATGTCTTGGGCTAGAACTTGAATTTAGGCTTTTGGGCTTCCGGAGCTAGGTGGTTTCGAATTATAGGTTATTTGTTTTTGGGTTGTCGGCCGCCGGGTTTGAGGATTGGGGCTTTTATGGTGTTGGGCAGGGAGGGCTTCTGGGTCTAGCTTGGCATACGAGGCACTCTTCTTCCCACAGTCACAGCTGTGTCCACGAAGGTATCACTCACCTATCCAAGCTTGAAGATCCAGATGGGTTATTTGAAACAGAACTGAGTGTGAGTGCTAGCCTTCTCGTTCTCATTCGCATGCTTGAACTTCTGCTCGTACAGTTTACAGAAAGTGTCGACACCTCGTCGAAAAGCAGGGCACAAGAACACACACATGATGCAAGACACCTTCAGTCCCAGTGGCTGATTTCTCCGTGTGTCTTCTCGTGGCGGGCCTTGTGATTCCTTAGATGAAAAATGAACCGCTGGGGAATTCCATTCTTAGGGTAAGTGTATCCATCCCAAAATATGTAAAGTGTGCTCAGTCAGCTACTAAGTTTCAAGATGCTAAACACCCTCTGGATGCACGTGTGAGCCATTGTTTGGGCTTTCTCGAGCTTCTCTTGGCGGCTGTTGATGGACATCCAGAACACCTCGTCTTCTTTCGTCAGTCGATAAACATACCGAACGTTGAGGACTGCGTGGCGCCACGCTTCCATCGAGTCCTCCGATCCAAGATCGCGAACGATGGCCCTGGCTTGCCATTATTAAGGGCCGAGGGTTTATGGCGAAGGTGGGATAGGGCATTAAGGCCCGAGGGTTTATGGTGGTGGTGGGATAGGGTGTTAAGGGCCGAGGGTTTATGGCGGTGGTGGGATAGGATTTTAGCGGTTTTCAAGAATCCTATTTTAAATAATATGAAGATAAGGGTTCCGTAGGGTTTAGGTTTAGGGTTCATGAGGCTTATAAGTGCACAGCTCCAAAGAGGATTGTTCCCGACATAACCAGAATGTTATAATAGAGACACTCGGGCCTAAACAAGAAGTAACAGAATTGGGATTTCCGATGTCAGGGGCACACTGGGATTTCCGATGTCAGGGGTGCTTGATTGAGGAGTGCTCGAACCATTCGTTAGGGTGCCTCAGAGAAAACCCCAGGGTTGTGGTTTTAGTTTAGGGCTGAAAGGGTTTAGGTTTTAGGCCTTGGGGTTTATGGTTGTTTGTGCTGGTTTTGTTGGGGTGGCTGATAACGAGGGCAAGAGGCACTCCACTTGAGAACCCGATGTAAAGACCGTGTCATGGTGGCCCAAACTTTGAAGTCCGCATCAAGACTGCCGTACATCAAACGGCAACCCAACACTCCCAGTCCCACCATAGGCTTAAAAACTCCTTTCAAAGGAAGGCCTAAACCCTAACCTCCTAAACCCTAAACTTAACCGTGACCCTTTAAACTTTAACCCTTACACTTACACCCTACACCCGAGCTTCACCATTTCAATCTAAGGACCATGGTTTTGGCCAAGCCGCAGCACGAAGGCGATGCGGTGTTCCAAGGGAACGATCGGCTTCACGAGTTCAAGCTTCGCCATGTTGTTCAACCATGTAGATGTCACAGACACTTCGAAAGGCTCGGCGAAGAGTGCCGCATTCTCATAGTGATAGGATTTTATCTCCTCCACCATACTGGATCGGATGGGCACCTGATATGATAAGCATAAGTCTAAGTAGCTGCAACAGAAAAACTATGAGCCCAGGCACATTGGGATCAACATTGAATTCAAGGTCGCAATTGAAGAAGTTGTTCGCGCAGGCATACTCTTCCATGAAAGAGCCAAGTGCGGCTTTGGCAGCTTTGCCATCGAAGGGAGCCTTAGCCAATATATAATAATAATATAATAATAATATAATAATAATATAATAAGTATATACTAGTAATAGTAAATAATAATAATAGTAATTAATAATAATAATAATAATAACGACCGCAGCACATCCCTGGAGAACTGCAGATGCAAACAAGGAGCCTGGGCCCCTCCATCACCAATCTTCGAAGGACCCTCATTCTCAATCCCAGGCCAATACTCTTTGAGCTTCGTCAAAGCATCCTTGTAGTTGGATATGATGTCAGCATTCCAGGAAGCACCTCGGATGGAAGAGGGCCCTATTAAATTAGGTACCTAGCTCTTTCTAAGTAGACTTGGGATCACACCGCTTGGTGCAGAAGCGGAAGGCCCGGCATCGACGACTTGGATGTCGGATTTAGAGGACTGGCGCCGCTTGGGCTGTGCAGCCGCTTTGTCTTTTTTCGGAGGCATGGAAGCAAAAGGGGCTCAGCTAGGCGAGTAGATCTAGCATTCACACACAGCACCAGAATCAGGATGATTACATCATTATAAATAACGATCTACTTTCATTGCGGGGTAGTGTATACAACCGTCGGGCTGCTCTAAGGCTAGGGCGTTCTACACCCTACTCTTACATCAGTCGACACCGGTAGCGACTGATCTAAACCCTCTGTCGGTTTTCAGAAAGCACGCTTTCAACCATACCCCCTGATGCCTGGGAGCCACAGAAAGCACGCTTTGCGTTTTCATGGCCTAGGTTTAGATCAGTCGACACCGGTAGCGACTGATCTAAGGCTAGGGTGCATTAGTCCCTCCTCTTACATCAGCCAGACCGATATATACATTAGGTTGGGGTCTTATAAAATCCTTTAATATAAATTCCTTAGATCAGTCGCCACCGGTCCCGAATGTCCGCGCTTAATATCCCTTAGAGCAGTCGGCACCGGTCCCGAATGGTACCCTTAATTCCCCTTAGAGCAGTCCCCACCGGTCCCGAATGGTACCCTTAAATCCCCTTAGAGCAGTCCCCACCGGTCCCGAATGGTCCTCGTTGAAACCATAAGCCTCGAATAGCCTGAAACCATTTCCTAGCAAACCCGAAAGAACCCTAAACCCCTAAACCCTAAGACTCTTAAAGGCTTCTAAAACCATGACCCCCGCATTCCCTAAACCTTAAACCATACATATAGTCTCCATTGTAGTTCCTTTCGGGGGTTAGCTTTCAAATTTTGGGATCCTAAGTAAATATTGAGTTGGATTGGCATTCCTGGTGTTTGATTTAAACTATATTAAGGTTAAATTGTTACAAAGGAACTACAATGGAGACTATTATAACCCCTAAATAATAGTAAAAATTAGCTGCGACATCACATCCCTTGGTCATCGACCGCCCAAAGCCATCAATGCTCCCGAAGCCCAAAACCCTTAAACTTTCGAATCTTGCAAGACAGCACACCCGCAACCCGGAACTTCATCCCTAAACCCCTACACCCCATAATTGCCGGGCAAGGACTGGAAGTGTCCTGGGCGATCGGACGATGATGGAGCACGGGTTGTCTTTTATATCGGGCATCGGGTTTAAATTAGGATTTCGACTTTGACTTTTAATTTCATAAGGATTTGGGGTCGAGGGTTCATGGGGTTTAGGGTTAGGGCTTCGGCTTTGGATCTAGTGAATCTAGTGTTTCGACTTTCAATTGGAAGGGTTGTTTAGGTAAGTACTAGGGTATTTCAGCTTTGAACTAGTTTAGGGTCAGAAATCATGAGAGACCGGGTCCATCATTGTCAATGTCTGCGAGGATTCATCGGAAGGAAGTTATGTAATGACTGCAACACTCGGCGGCACACATTTCTCACAGGCTGATGCACTAATCCCCGTCATCACCTGCCGCAGTGGCCACGAAGTGTGGCTGACCTCCTAATTTCCACAAATGCTTTGCATGCCGTGGTTGCGGTGAATTTGAGATGCACATGTGCCAAATCCTCGGCATTGCAAGCCCGTCAACCTACACAATGCTCGAAATTTGATGTGAGGCTTCTTGCTTTAGTTGCAGCACAGCTACATCATCCTTCATTTCTTCTTTCATAATAAAGCAGCACATTCGGGTGCGCTGAGTCAGCATGCTCTTTTTCCTGCTGCGTGCCTCAGATTACAAAGCTAGGACTAAGGGTTTAGGGTTTAGAGTTTAGGGTTTAGGGGTTTAGGGTTTAGGGGTTTAGAGTTTAAGGGTTTAGGGTTTAACCAGCACAACAAGCCAGAGTTGCAACAAACGCCGATCGCTCCATGACTTGCTGCCAAGTCTGACAAGCCCTGAGCAGCTTGACAAGCAGCGGATATGTAGTAGAGAATTTGGCAGATGCCCACCAGATCCTCTGCACCTTCGTCGCAGACCTCGGGCTGTTTAATTTAATTCCATAATATTTAAATTTAGGGGACCGTGAAATGGACTATGGCTTTTACTTTAGGGCTTAGCCTCGGGTGGCTACAAGTTTCAATATTACAAGAAGTTTGACCTGAGACCTGCCTCTTTGATAACCATAAATTCCAACACCCTTTAAGCCTAGCTTAACCCTAAACCGAAAGATATCACCCTAAGATTTCAAAAGGACCCGAGAAGTTCCTCGAAAGAGACTGCAGCCTGGTAGTTCCTCGAAAAAGACTGCAGCCCGGTGGCAAGAGATTCGATTGATTGGGAGGTCTTCTCGTAGGATTTCTGAGAACTAAGCTAAACTTGGGCAAGTTGCTTTTGAGGACTTCGGCTTTAGGGTTATTAGGGCTCCAAGTTAACATTATTGAACTCGGTCGGGCCGGGTAGGATTGTGCTTCTATGTCTAAGCAGTCCGGAGTCTCTTTTTCCCCACCCCTCGAGCAGCTCACCGGAACCGGAAGTGTCCGTTTTCGTACAGCGAGTGAAGCGTACTCAGCAGGATCTTCTCCCTGTCATCATCTTTCCTCTCGTCATCGTCCTTCCGGCTGTCATCGTCCTTCTTGTCATCATCTTTCCTCTTGTCATGGCGCTTCTCCTTCTTGTTCCAATTTTAGCGGATGATCTCCGAAGGGAATTGGCTAGAGCCAAAATCCGGTGCTAATCTTCTCTGTATCGTTCCAATAATTTAGATCTCCGAAGGGAATCCAGATGGCTAGAGCCAAAATATGGCAGAGAAACACAGAGGCTGATCCCATAGGAAGCCCCAGAATTCTGCAAACGTCGAGCCCGGAGCCTCAACCTTTCGCAAGCCATCATTAGTGCTACGAGGTTCAAAAACTCTGAAATCTTTAGGGTTTAGGGTTAAATTTTAAGGTTTAGGTTTAAGGTTTTGTTTTAGGCTTTAGGATTTAGGGGTTTAGGGTTTCAAAAAACTCTGAAATCCAACGATTTTGTTAACCCCGAGGCCTTAAGACCCTACCCCGAACCAAGCAATACTGCTGATGGAAAAAATTCTGCATGGCCCAAGTATACTATAAGACTGTATTACCATAAGTTTAGGTACCCAAGGTCATGCAGGATTTTGTCCATCGTACCATAAAAAACTCTGAAATCCAACGACACCGTTAACCCCGAGGCCTTAAGACCCTACCCCCGAACCAAGCAATACTGCTGATGGAAAAAATTCTGCAGGGCCCAAATATACTATAAGGCTATATTTAGGTACCCAAGGTCATGCAGGATTTTGTCCATCGTACCATAATAATACCATATTGAATTAACTGTTTAATATCTGCTTGAACTGACGAGCACAGGCCAAGTCACTTGTAGGCAATGAAGGCACCCTTCTTGCCAGCACTGGAAAAGTACAAGGGAGAGGCGATTGCCCTTAGGTGGCAACAAAGCACCAGGTAGTCTTAGTAGTGTTTTGGGTTGTCCGGGGCTCCGAATGTGAAATCCAAGGGTCCCCCCAGCCAAGAAGGCACGGAAACAAACGGCTTTGGATGGCTTCGTGACATCGTTGGTGACCATCACATCGGCTCTGCACCTAAACTGTAGTTGACTTGAAAAGAAGCTAGGGGAAGGCCGGGATTTGGGGGCGGTGCAGATCTGTCGTGACCCGCGCCCCCGCTTGCTTCACAGCATCTCGTGTCCGCTGTTCGGGCACATCTTTGGCCACATAGACTCTCATGTCGGCAAAGTCCATTCGGTCGGTGCCACCTTAGCAAGCAAATACCTAGATGACTTCTCCGACTTAGTATAGTTACTAGGTTTGGGTTTAGAATTGAAAGGGTTTGAGTTCTTAGGGTCTTGGGATACCACTCGCGGGTTGGGAAGGTGAACTGTGGTTCTTACTGGACCCATGATTTATTATGTTGGGTTTACCCTACACCCTTAATTTAATCCCAAGCCCCTAACCCCTAAACTCTACACCCTTAACCCTCAACCCGTAAACCCCTTAACTCTAAACCCCTAAACCCTTTGGAAATAAATGTAAGATCACTGCCCAGGGAAGCCACATGCGACGGCGGCATCTCCTTGGCTTGGCAGGCCAGACATATGGAAATATTGGAATTTGGATATCATTTAAATTAGCTGGGATTCGGTCTGCAATCTTCTTCTCATAGTCCTTTCGTCGTTTCTTTTCGGCTTTCTGGTGCTCTGCGACATCAATCTGAAGCTTCCTTTTCTCTCTTGGGCATTCCGGCACATAGGTGCCAGCATTAAAAGCAATGATAGCCTTCTTGTGGTGCTTCTGGCGGTTGAAGCTGAGCTCCTTGTCGTGCTCGGCAGTCCACATGTCTTCAGCCAGTCGCTTCATCCATCGCGGCGAGGGCACCTTGTCGCCACTGGACGACGACGACACAGCAGCTTGCACAGCCTGCCGCCGCTTCTCCAAAAACACAGTCTCGCACTGCATTCGCGATTTCACTTTCTTCTTCTTTCGTCGCATACACAATCTTTTCACGGACTTAGTTTCATTCAGAGGCTTTGAAAGCAATTCATGCAGAAACTTGGAATGGAGGGCTCAACGTTGCTGAGGCGGCAACTTTTCGGGTGTTGCCATATACACTTGCCTGGAAAGGAGCATTGCATAGATCTGCAATTTTAGGGTAAAGTTTAAGGGTTTTTTGAGGGTTATTTGTTATTTAGGTTGGGGGGGTTAGGGTTTATT
>CAJNJA010049986.1:0-25702 GCA_905231915.1 Symbiodinium necroappetens
GGTTTTGGGGGATTTTGGGGTTTTACAGTTGAGGGTTTTGGGGTTTTAAGGGTTACAAATCGGCTGGGAGGTTTGGGATCAGGGGTCAATATGCGTTTTATGACGGCTCTGGAGGACTATTGTAGGTGTTTCGGCGGTTTGTGGAGGCGAGTGTAGACTTTTTGTCGGTATCTTCATTGGTTTCGGGATCGGGTTTAGTTCTTTCAGGGCTTCAGTTAAAATAGAAAGGGTTGTTGGGGCTTCGTCTTGTAGAAAGCCTTATGATAACTTCAAGGAACCCTTTTTGTGAGTAAGCCTTCTGGTAACCCCAAAAAGACATCGATTCATAGCAGCAAAAAACGAACCGAATAATCCTCTGGAGTACTTTATGTACCAGAAAAGCATAATTTCCAAGAGCACTAAAGATAAAAGCACCTTTACAGCATTTTACAGCAACCCCAGGATTAGGATCATTAGGATATCGGCATCTGGCCCTGAAGTGCCCGCGAAAGACTGCACGGCCCAAGTAGTCAGCAAATCTTAGGGTTCGGGGTACTTAGGGTTTCGGGTTTCTGTGTTGGAGAAGGAGAGGGTAATTCAATCCAGTGCTTAGAGGAGCATGTGGTTCTCAAGTATTTGGACCCTTGCCTATGGTTGGGGATTGTGACGCTGAAGCTTCGATGCCTCCGTGCTTCGTGCTTCGAGGATGAGGGGACTAAGTAAGTACTGCAGGTTACACGTAGCGTCGTAAGTAGGATAACTTACCCCAATTAGGGGTACTACTTACAACCTCCTTACTATGTCCCCTGATCCTCCAAGTGCAACGGCACTGCGTTCGGAGGCGCGAGGGCGAACGAAATTGATGGCCCAATGGGCCCAAAACAGCAGGTTTTTTGTGCTATCAGAGCGGCCCTACTACTTTGAATTTGGTTTTGGGGTATCGTTTCCATGTAAGTACACTAAGCCACCCAAGCAACCGTGTTACGAATCATTGCCCCTGAACCTTCACAGGCCATTCCCCTGGGGCCTAAGCCTTAAACTAAACTCTCAGAGTAAAAAGTAAACATTTTTTATGTAGAGAGAGAGTGTATATATATATATATATCTCTCTCTCTCTCTCTCTCTCTCTCTCTAGATATACAAAACTTATCAAGCCCCACCCTAAGCACGAAGTCTAAAGCCTATAACCCCTAAAGCCTGAATCGCAGGCCCTAAGTGCCCCAAACCTCCCTCCGAGGAATCCGGCAGTTCCTCCCGGATGGTCTTCAGCAGTCCGCGTTGCAGGCCCCTTGGGGCATCAGGAAAGCCTCAGAAAAGCTGCGGAGGCGTCAAGCTTTTAGGGCCTTCGTCTTTCGGGGCTGTGAGCGTCTAGGCTTTGAGGGTGCCCTTCTTGACTGATCCCTATACTGCCCTGAACCCTACACCCCTAATTAAACCCGAAACCCTAGACCCCTAATGCAGCCCTAAACCCCTAAACCCTAAAGCCAGCGACAAAACCCATGGGACAGGCTTCCTTTGCTTCGGGCTCCTTGTGAAACGCAGGGCACTCAGGGTTTAGGGTTTCGGGCTTAAGGCCCCTGAGGATTAGGGTTGCTTTTTTTATGTGTTTAGGGTTTAGGGTTTAGGGCTACTGAGGTTTAGAACCCCAAACCCTAAAACATCCTAAACACTAAACCCCTAAACCTCTAAACCCCTAAACCCTAAACCCTAAAAACTAAACCCTAAACCCTGAACCCTAAACCTTCGAACCCCTCGAAGGAACATTTTGGACACCCGAAGCTGAGGAGCGGAGAAGTGCCCAGGCAAACATCTCAATGGCCTGAAGCTCCTTAGTGATGTTCAGAAGGGCTCCTTAAAGGGGCTTTTAGGGTTTAGGGTTTCAACTACTTAAATTAAATGGGCTTCATTGGCTTTCGGGTTTAGGGTTACCGGGTTTGGCTCCTGTGAAGGGGCTTAAAGTCTAGGACAGGTCTTAGGCCTTCATAGAGGCCCCGCTAAAGTAACAGCAAGGGATTAAAGACAAGCTTTTTGAGGGGTTGTCGCAGGGATTCTATAGGGATTGTTTGAATCGGAATTGTGTTTTATAGAGGCTCCCATAATAAAGAATTGCTAGTAGCTCCGTGTGATTCCTCCATTCTCCATGCGACACTGCACAAAGCTTTCCCAAAGCCCCGGTATCAGAGCAGAGGTTCGCACGCTTAGGGTTGAGGGTTTCTGGTTCAAGTGTTGGAGGTGTAATAAGTATGCACCTGGGGGGCGACTCTATGAATGATAGTGTTTCAACCTCCCGTCCTAACCTTCCAGGATGCTAGTACAAGCCCAAATCCCTAAGCCGTCTAATAAAATAAAATCCAAGTTCCATGATCATGACCTGCATACCGCGTCCCTCTAAACCCTAAACCCTTGACGTGTTCGGCCTTGGCTGGAAGAGTTTCACTAGCAAAAAACACTATACCCGAATATCGACACACAATGCAAAGATCCTCCGCAAAGACTCATAGATTAGGTACCCGGAATGTCCAGAAACCGCCGTATAAAACGCCTATATAGCATGCTTACAGAAGCCTATCACGCCCTGAAAGAACGCACCCATAAACTTCTGAAGCCTGAGTCTCGAAACTTATCTAGATCTCAATTAGTATGACCCTCAACACAAGGACCACTAAGGTACCCTAAGCCCCCACAAAATTTCCGAGAACTCGATGTCGAGGCGAGCTTCGTGGTTCGCGAACTTCTGAAGGCACTGCACCCGCGCCTGCCCCATCAAGGGTGCAGGAAAGTTGTTTATAAAGTCTTACCTTGGCTTTGCAGGGTTTTTTAAGTTTTATGGCGGATTAGAGTTTGCAGTTTCTTGGCATCAGTTCCAGGTGTGGCTTTGAAGGTTTAGGGTTAAGGGGCTTTAGGGTTCAGGGCAAAGCTTCGGGTTGAGGGACATACTAGGACTAGATGCTGAGCAACTAGGAATGACATGTGCCATAGAGCTTCGGTGTTTAATCTTGCATACGTAATTCCAATAAGGAACCCTGAGGAATTCTATTGGCAAATATTCAGACTTGTACATCGGAAGGTTCAGGGTTAAGGGGTGGGCCTCTGTATCTCTAATTAAGGGTCCATGTGCCCAAATAGTATGTACTTTGGACTGACAGAGTCCGGCCTGTTGAGGTAGGGGGCAAAGAATATAACAATTAGGCACCTGGACCCTTACGGTACGTAGGTTTCTTTGGCTCATGATTCGTGGTCCCCCTAAATGAACCCCCTCACCCCCCCCAAACCCCCCCAAACCCCCCCAAAACCCCCTCTAAGCCCCCCTAAACCCCAAACAGCCCCCCCCAAAACCCCCGCATGCTCTTACGCCCGGATGCCGCCGAAACCTCCGCCGAGGCCAAGATCTTCCCCATCTTCGGGAGCTGGTCGCTTCCACCCTTGAGGCCTCCAGAGACCCAGAGACTCCAATATCCCTTAATTAAGGAATTTTCCTTAAATTATAGTAGGATCCAAAATATGATCTAATGTATATTCCTTAATTCAGGGATATTGAGGCCTCCAGAGAGCAGCGGGGGAAACAGGGTTTGAGATGAGATGAGTACATGGGGTTCTATAAAGAAGGGCTACTCTAAGGGGTGTATATCAGGGTTACTATAAGGGTGTGTATGTATATATATATATACATATATATATATATCAGGATTTTATACTGATTTAAAACCATGATTGCGACAAGGGTAACGTGTGGTTTACGTTTACTTTTTGCGGGGCTACTAGGAGGCTTTTGCATTCGGGCTTCTTCAGTCCAGGGTCAGGGTTTTGGGGTTGTTGGCGCAGCGTAGGAGTTCTGTGGGTTCTCACCAGAAGGAAGAGGGTTTAGGGCTGAGGTTTAGGTGAAAAGGAAAGATGAACAAATACCAAGCAGACGATACCTGCTGACGAGCATGCTAAGTTGTTACACCAGCTGAAGCAACATGAGCTTTCTTCCGAACAGAAACGCAGGGCAGAGTCGAGAGTTCGGAGTAAGTTCGGGCCTATGCTTTCTTTTTTTGGGGGGGAGGGGGGGGTTCTTGTTAAGGGATTTAACTTAAGTTACCATAATAGGGATCTACAGTAAATATTATGGCTTCTGTATTATGGTAACCTAAACTGAATCCCCAAACAGGAACCGAGTTAGGGGGGTGTCTAGCACTTAGGGGGTCATGGCCTGTGTGCACTGGCGAAAGGATCTCCGAAGGCGACAGTCCATGTGCTCTGGGGAATGTTGCTTGGGGTAGCACTCTGTGCTGAGGTTCTCACTACCTGGACCCCAAAAGTATGTAAGATCATAGCCTTTTGAGAGTCTTGGGCCATTTTTAAACCTACTTTTGGGGATGTAGGTAGCAATTCAAACGATCAAACTTATGACAGTATCCGAAATCTTCGACATCTAAGCTCTAACCGCTGGGTGTTTGAGGCTTGGGACCATCCTTCTAAAACGGCATCCGACAAATTGCGCAAGGAATCGCACAATCCGTGAAATCCTTAAGTAAGAACCTGCATTCGCTCTCATCACAGCATCCGTCCTCGACAGATGGCGATGTCGTCGCTACGTTCCGGCCATGCGAGATCGATAGCCTGGAAGGTAACAGGCTCAGGGTTTAGGGAATCTGAGGGTTTCAGTCTACACGAACAGAAAAACCTTGTGATTCCTGTGGAAGTCCTGATAGCAACAGCAGCAGAGACTATATAGAGGCAAGAATACCAGGAGGCAGCAGCAGTAGTATCAATTGACAAGACTAGTCTTTACTACTACTCCTGTTACTGTTGCTACTTATTGCTATTACTAGCGATGTATTATAAGTCATAGCAGTAGACTGCATCCCAGCAGGAGAAGCACCTGAACCGAGCCCCAAGCTTAAACCCTCATAGATTCCTAAAACCCAACAGGACGAAGTTTTTTCACAAGAAGTTAAACTGCACACCAAATCCCACTCCCACTTACACCCTCAAAACCGCAAGCCTGTAACCACCCGACCCCAACCCTAAATCCCTTAGCCCCCAGCACCAAATGCCAAACGAGGCCTGCACCGATGTGGCCGGAGGGACTGCCTCCGCATTGGCCCCTTTCAGAGCATCAAACAGCTCCTTCACGAGAGGCTTCGGATTCTTCGCTCGGCTTTGGGCTGAGGTTTCCTTGTAGTAGAGGTGTAAGGTTAAAGTTTTCTATAAGTCGGATTTCGCGGAAAGGGTGTATTAGAGGGGTTTAAGCTGTGGTGCATTGAGGTAGGGGTCAAGGCGGGTGGAACTGCCTGAATGGTTTCGGACAGGTTTGGCCGAGTTTGCGCTTCTTCTACCCGAAAACCTGTAAGCCCCTAACCATAAGCCCTACAATCCTTTATATTCCGTAAGCTCCATGCCCAATCTCGCCGATCAGCCTTTCGCATTGCAGTGTAACATGAATCAAACCTGAAAGCTTAGCCTTGCAATCGGAAATGGTCAGACTTCATAACCTTGCCACCTCTCTTGCCCTTATCCTTGCCTTCACCTGACCAAGGGATTAGGGTTTAGGGTCCCTAAACATCCCTAAACCCCAAAACCCTAAACCCCGGCGTATGCAAGCGGTTACAGCCTCTGCACAGGTTTCGTCCCCTCAGCGACTTCCAGAGCTGAGGCCACAGACGTATATGCATTCAATTGCACGGCTAAGTCGCCCTACATCATCATATATTATACTACAGAATTTAATAATGTTTTGTTTATTGTTAGTATGTTTCGTTCTATTATTATTATTAGCATTGTAATTATTAGTCTTACTATTCATATAGACCATAGTTTAAAGTATGTTACGGCCGATCATGTGAGCAACAGTCTGGGACACGGTGCTTGCTTTGACCCCAGTCGCGGCACAACGATGTATACAGCGCGAGTGCCAGAGCGCTGCGATGCCTTCCAGACCCGAATTGGTTTTGGCTTCCGGGATATAAACCCTAAACCCTAAGACCATAAACCCTCACCCCTAAACCCCCGGCCGCCTCGCGCATGGAAGGAGCGGGTGATTTCGAATGCCCGACGCGCTTGTGCCACACATTGGAGGTTTGCTGCTCTCGCCCGTCGTTTGACAGCACGGGGATAAGGGTTCAGGGTGTCGGGTAAGGACTTAGGATTTAGGAGCATGCCTGGCGCCGTGGGTTTAGGATCAAAGGTAGAGGGGCCCGACAGAATGCATTCGTCTGTGTATGCTGTCTTCTGACCCCTACAACTAAGGCCTACATCCTAACTCCTAAGCCCCAAACTCTAAGACCCCGGCCCTAAACCCTAAGCCCCGATACCAGAATCTCAGAAATGACCCTATAAACCCCAAACCCTAAACCCAAAAACCCAGAATGCCTTTTGAACTGGACCTTAAAACCCGAAGTCGCTCCCGTGAGAGCCCGAGGAGTCTGTGAACATCGACACGGACCAAGGGTTTAGGGATGTCTTCACTGACATCCTAAACTCAGAATCTCGGAAGGAGCCTTACACGGTTAGGGGTTATTCCCTCACTTTCTAAACTCAGAGGACCCGTGACAGGGCAAGGGTTTGGGGCTCAGCGTTTAAACTCATAAGGGCTGCTGTGGGGGGGGGGGGGGGGGGCGTCATGATTAGGGATATTCAGGCCCTTAGAATTTTAGAGCCTGATAGATTGGAATACGTTTCTGACTAAGGTTCATATCCAATGAGCACTTTAGACTTTAGCACCCTCAACCCCTTCATTCAGGCTTCTGGGCTCCAGTCTCTAAAGCCCCAAATGCCGAACCCTGAGATCCGTGCGTGTCCTGGGGCGGGGGCTGAAGTTTCTGCTCCAGCGAACCTGTCTCAAAAAGCCAAGGTGGGTTTAGGATTTAAAGCGACCTATGCTTGGTACCCATCGCAGGGCTAACTAGCATAGCACGGATCCCCCACATACTACCATGCTGCAAGGAACTCGCTGTTTCTGAACCCAAATTTTGATGAGCACCGAACGCGGGGCCACACACACTCAAGTTTCTGAGGTAGGTGTGCCTTCTTTGGTCCGAGTGTTGAGGTCCCTTGCTTTCTGAAGCGCCCGCCTCGAAAAAGCAGGCCTTCAGCAAAGCTGCGGGTGTCGAGTGTGGCCTGAAAAGCGCGAAGCCCAAAGAAAGACTCTCAAATCCTCTGAAATCAGGGCTTAGGGTTTACGGTTTAGGGTTTAGGGTTTAAGCCTCTGAAATCAGGGTTTAGTAAAGGGTTTCACATTGTTGGGCTTGTTGGGCTTTGGCTTGTCAAAGTTCATTAGACCAACAGGGCTTCTTTCAATCTCTGCCGATTTGTTGAAGAATCGTTCTTCAGTACATACATTGGATAGATCATCAGAGGGTCTTACCGTCTTACCGGTTTTGAACCCGAGCCCTTCACCCAAGTCCTTCCAATCGCACAGCTCGCAAGATCCGGGATTGAGTTTGAAGTTTGGGGCTAAGGTTTCAGCTGCAGGCATCCGATGCTCTTCTCGAATCCTCGGTTCGCTTTAACAAACTGAACCATGAGAAAGAACCTACCTAGAGCTTCCAAACTCGAGGGTTTAGGGTTCAAGAATTTGCAACAGGCATATGGCATAGGTGCGGTATTCAGTCGGGTCAGGCAGCAAGACGAACAAAAAGAAGATCGAAGTAATCCTGATGGCAAATTCTTCCGCCAAACCTCACCCTATAGCTTCCTTAATCTCTTACACCTTCGATCCATGTTTGTAGAATTTGGAGGCTCTTTGAACCTAGTGGAGCTACTGAGCGTCTACCGACTATAGCCACTCAGACCCTTACAAACACACCCGGATGCCCGGGAGCTCACAAGTGAACCTCCTATTTTGGCAGCCTATGTTATTAAAGGTACTTTAGGAACCCACTGAACGGATCTGCTTCTTGGATCCTCCAGGGGTCTTGGCCTGCAGCCCTCCTCACTAAACCCGTCAACAAGGCATCCGAGCACTGTATGCTGCAAAAAAGGAGCCCTAATATTCCTACATAGTATACAAGGATTTATCAAGGGTTTTAGTTTTATCAAGGGACCCCTGCTATTCCGCAGCCCCATGTCATTCCTGCCTTGTGCTTTCCTATTGCCGAATTGCGCCCTCGCCTTGGATTTCGCCTTGCTCTTGGCGGTTCGCTTCTTGTTATCCTGCTCTTCCTCGATCGCAGCTGCCCTCACTTTGACGAGAAACCTCCGCATCTTGCATCTCCTTGGAATCGTGGCCTTTCGTCAGAAGCCAGAGGTACAACCTTGCACGTCCGTCGGTGGCAACCTGCATCGTCCAAGGCCCAAGTGAGTTCAAGCCACTGAAGCCATTCAAGTGCAACAGTCGCATGAGCAAGCCTTTGTCGGCTTCTGACAACAAACTCGCACAACTCCATGAGCAGGAAGCCCTGATGTTGGGGAGGCTGTCCAGGAAGATTGGCTTCGATCATGGCGCCGAGGCTGTGATAAAAACCTGTATACGAAATCCCGAAATCTCCTCATCATCCCTGGGCTGATAACCATAGTAAAGCAATACTGAATACTGTACCCCTAAACCCGGAAGTCCCCGTATAATGACGCTCATAGTCCCCGAAACTAGGCTGTCCCCCGAAACAAGGCTTCGTGCCTTCGCCGTCCTCCCCTTGCCCTTGCTCGAGGCATGCGTCCTGTGACGTCGGTTTGGCCCAGTCGTTGTCCGAAAATGGGGGCTTCACTGTACTAAAGAAAACAAATGCTGCAATGATGCTGACATGGAGCCCTAAGGAATATGAATACCTACGCCTAACCGCAACTTCGGGCCGCCCACCCCACCCCCCGCGTTGTACACTACTGCTTGAGGATCACCGAGGAACTACAAATGATATATAACGGACCCGTGGGCTCTCTCTCTCTCTCTCTCTCTCTCTGACGGATGCTTGAGTTGACATTGACATGTACAGCACGAGCAGCAAAACAGCTAAAAGCTAAAGTTGAAACATGAACTGGCTTTGAAACCCCATGCATTTATCTTTGCAGGATCACCCCTCGTAGATAATGACTCCCCGCCACTGGCTAGCAGGACCTCGTGTCCAGATGTCAAGCGGATTCCATGGAGTGGATGTTTGATGTACGTATCAGTAGAATCAGAAGAACAGGAGCATATCCATCTATCGCCGGCTGAAGTACCATGAGCCCCCATGACTATGATGATGATCAGCAGTGTCTGACCGTACATCGGTGATAGTCGGAGCCACTTCAAGATGGTGGGTTGAGGTCAGGTGTTGCCTCCGACATACTCCGACGGAAGGGGCCTCCGCGCTCCGACCCCCCCCGGCCCCGTTTATGCATTATTTATTCCCTGGGGTTACTACCAGACCCTCGAAAAGAGGAGGCCCCCCCCCCCGATATATGATAGTTGGGTGTGGGGATATATGAATCATATGGGTAATTCCCTACATGAGGGTCCTTTTTTAGGAACCAAAAAGAAGGTGACAACCTGCTACGAAGCGCACTAGAAGGGACCCTAAATTAGAGAACGTAGATGGTTCGAGCTGCGGAGCGCTTGGCCTAGGCTTGAAAGTTTTTGACAACCTGGCTGTTGGGAGCTTAGGGTTTAGGGTTTAGGGCTTAGGGCTCGCTTGAGGGTTTAGGTTAGAGCTTGAGGTGGCTCAGGACATATCAACAGACAGTAGACACATGGTCTGGGACAGCCCTTGAGCCCTGTGCAGAGAAACAACAGGCACCATCAAACAAATCTCAAAATCAACATCACCCAAGATCTAAACTCTCTGCATAGGCCCCGTCAGCAAAAAACTACTCTCGCATATATACGTGTATATACAATCCTGCCGAAAACCTTCTGAAGTCCCAAAACTAGCCATCTCTGCATAACCACAGCCTGCAAACCCTGTCTGTCCAATCCCATGAACCCCTCCTTCGAATGCATAAGCTTTTCGAATCTTTCAGGCCCAATATAAAACAAAACTCGCCAGCACCCCATCAAGACTGACTTGCTGCGATAGAAACCTCTTCCAAAGTATCAACCAGTACCAGGTACACTATCATGGTAGATCTAGAACACCTCGCTCCCTTGCCAAGGCACCTTGGCGAAATCCCGGTCACCAGCAGCGCTGCAAGGCCCGGGCGAGGGGCCTTCAACGGTGATGCTGCTGATGATCATGATGGTGATGTTGATGATGTTGATGATGTTGGTGATGTTGAAGATGATGGTAGTTCGCATGTTGACGATGTTCTAGTCATTACCATCACCACCACCCTGGTGATGATAACGACAGGCTGACAACGTGCCAAACCTTGCAGCCATGAATACCCTAAAAACTAAACCCCTAAACCCTAAGCCCTACACCCTTTGTCCAGCACCCTAAGCCCGAAACCCCTAAACAGCAAAACACAAAAGCTCAATAATAATAATAATAATCATCATCATCATCATAGTAAGAAGAAGAATAACAATAATGATATTGATATTATGAATAAAAATAATAAAACAATAATACCAGTAGTAATACTAACAATAATAAGTATTATTATTGTAATAATAATAATAACAAGAACAGTAGTATCATAATCCCTTCCTCTTTGGTCGCGGGCGAATTTTCAGATCTCGGCTGAGCAAGCGTTGAGGGTCATTGAAAGCTCCCTTCAAGGTTCTAAGGGATCCCTTGATAAGGGTTCTGATGAAGTTTAGAGTTGAAGGGTTTAGGGTTTAGGATTTGGGGATTGAGGTTTAGAGTACAGGGTTCAGGGTTCTGGGCTTAGGGGGTTTAGGGGTTTAGGGTCAGAGGCCTTGACAGTTAAGGGTCTGGGGATTAATTAGGGTTCAGTGGCATTTTCGCCTTGCTGATCCGGCATACTATGATGCGTGCTTTAAAGGCTCGCCTCAGTTTAAGAACTCTTATTTCACCATCATTTCTGTCCGACGGGATCCCGCTCTTTCGAGACCCTAGGTGGTTTGTATGCCAAACACCACCTTAGTTGTTGGTTGCAAGCTCCCAGAGAGCCCAATAGCCTTTAATTACGGAATATACCTAAAATCATAATATGAAGGCCTCTTTAATTTAAGGCATATTCCTTAATTAAGGGGTGTTGGGCTCCCTGGGTTCATCTTGTCCAAGAGATACGATCAGTCCGTCAGTTTGCAGGTCCTTCCGGGGCGCCTCAGCGGCGTCCGGGATTGCTCCACTATAGACTGTACTACAAGCAATTACGTGATAATATAGTATACGATACTAATTATATCAGATTATTTTTGCTACACTATAATATACAAGACTTGACGATCTGCTTCTCGTCCATGCGGCCACTCCTTTTGGGCTCGGCCTTTGAGGGAGCGGAATTCAGCTGGATTCCTTTTGTTCTCCCGGCCCAATTCTTCAGCCTCAGCTTACCTCTCCGCTCTGCATCTTCCAGCGATGGGCTGCAGACTGGCAGACCGGTTTAGAGCTTAGGCTAAAGTTTAGGTATTCATTTTCTACCCATGGATTACGGAGAGGCACGGAATGCAGGCAACAGCTCATCAACTGATCACTTCGAACGACAAGCCGGGCCTACGTGAACGCAAAGCCTGTTCAAGGTGAGGTGCCTATCAGAAGAGTGTTTAAGATCCTATTACCAAGCCTTGAGGTCCTGCCACCAAACATGCTCCAAGACCTAAGCCCGAGGAGAAAGTGCACAGCTGCTGTCTAAAGTCCCAAAAGCCTTCATACCCAAAAAAAAACCTCACCCCAAAGCCTAAGCCAAGGCCCGCCATCGAGAAAAAAACGGGCCTCGCCCAAGGGCGTCAAGGGGAGCACCCGAAGCCTGGGTTATGGAGAGAACTCTGCATGGGTTTGAGGGGCCTCGATTCAGTAATATAGTACGTTATAGCAAAGTCACAAAGGCACAAGAAGGGAGTTTCACTAACCATTGATTCCTACCTCCATGCTATTGGGGTTAAGGGTTGGGGGCATCTTGAATAAGGTTATGAATGGAGTTTTATAGGAAATGCCTCTTCGATTTGGGTGTGTGGCGCTTCAGGGTTCCAGCCCCCCAAACCCCAAACCCTCAACAACAGAGCTCTCAAGCCCTCCGTGCTCCTAAACCCTGAAGTCCAAACCAATCCACCAACAAACAGCTAAGTTCTAAAAGGGCTGAGGGTTTAGGGGTTTAGGGGTTTAGGGGTTTAGGGGCTCAGGGGTTTAGGGGTTGAGTGGTTGAGTCTGGGATGTCGTCTGCATCGGAAACCGCTCGGCGCCTGGGTTCAGGCTGGTTCTCGCGGCTTTCGGAAAACCCCCGGGAGACCCATCGCTGTTATTGAGGGGCTTTAGAGGCTTCGGGTTCTGACAGGCTTGGGCTTTAGGAGTTGAGGCTTGAGGGCTAAGGGTTTCAGGGTTTTAGGGTTGAGGGCTTAGGGTTTACGGGTTTAGGGGTTTAGGGTTATGGGTTTAGGGTTGAGGGTTTAGCGGCTTACGGCTTAGGGTTTAATTTCTCTTCGATGGTCCTGTGCCGACTTCCGGTCTCTAGCGCCCAATGTCTCCGGCCTGGCCTCTGACTCTTTGAGATGAACAGAGGGCTTTTCAACTAGTTCGTAAGGGTTATTATAGGACATTACAGGGTTCCAAAACCTGCAGTTTAGGAAGTGTTCGAAGACTTCTCGCGAAGGCCAGCAGAACCTGGCAAACAAACAAAGACTTGCATGCAAGGGTCAAACTTGGTTTAGGGACCAGGGTTCAGGGTCGAGGATCTTGTGGGGTGTTTAGGGCCGTCCTCTCTGAATTTCGTATACTAGGGCTCACGGCTTAAGACCCCAAGCCCTAAACCCTAAACCCCAAACAAACCCTAAACCCTGAACAAGCCCTAAACCCTAAACCCCAAAACCCTAAACTCTAAACCCTAAAGCCCTAAAGGGCTTTTGGCAGCTCCGAGCATCTTGCAGCGGCCTCCCGGGCCGGCTTCCGGGGCCACGTTGGGCCACAGTTTCAAGGCCCGGGGTTCGTAAATATCGGGGCCTGAACTGGGAGTTAGGTTTAGTATTTAGGGTTTAGGGTTTTAGGTGGAATCTTGGGGAGATATAGACCCTCTTAATAAGGGCCCTTTTAAGAGAGCCAGAAGCAGGGTTTAGAAGGGTCCCCTTTCAGGCGTCTCCCCAATACTACCTAGGATTAACGGGCGCAGAATAGGCTTCCTTGGAGGGTTCATTTAAAGGCTTCTTTAAGCATTCCACAACGTAGAGGGTCTTACCAATAATGAGAACAGGGTTCGAGAGCTTTTTAGACGACAGTTGTAATGAGGAGCCTAGACCCTCCATCTACCCTCCATTAGACCCTACCCATAGGCCCCTAACTAGTTCCTTTTTGGGATTACCTTATAGGATTCTCAATATAAACCACAAAAAGGAACTACTTAGGGGCCTATGGGTACATGCAAATTATTTGAGATCATATCTGAGTGTCCTGGTTACTAGTTTTTAAGGCCCCCGTATTGGACTCGAAAGCTTGAGCCCACCGCCCGCTTCCAGCTTCGGAATTTCGGGCCCGAGCCTCATGCCCGTCCACCCTGCGGGCATTGGTACCTTTCGTGGGAGCTATAGCTTTGATAGCTGTAGCCAGCTTGCTTGACAATCGTCATCCTAAACTCCTGGAACCTTCAAGCATATTGCAGAGCCTCGTTTGGCATGACCGTATGGAGCAAGTGTCAGTTGTGTACAATTGAAGGCGGATGGAAGGCACATATGAGGTAGTACAAGTAGAGTTGCAAGTACCCTGACTGGGGCTGGGTTTAGGGTTTAGGGTTTAGGGTTCTATCTCGCGTTCAACACTGTTACTGTCGACGTACGAAGGCCCCGGGTCCTTTGAACAGAGCAGTGGGAAAGCGCGAGGAGTCTGCAGGAGTTGTACCGGACTTTTAGGGTTTTGGGTTTAGGGCTCATGCAGGGTCTTAGATCCAGAGCGCGACCCTAGCTTAAACAACTGGCTCTACGAGCTGTTGCCATGTATACATCCGTAGACAGATACGGATATGTCAACACAACCAAGTATCCGTCAAGCCTAAACCCTAAACCCTAACACCCTAAAGCCCTAAACCCCTAAAACCCTAAACCCCTAAAGCCCTGAACCCCTAACCCTAAAGCCCTAAAGCCCTAAAGCCCTAAACCCCCCAAGCCAGGATCTCTGGCTCAAGCTTCTCAGACGGCGGCCGGACCAGCTTAGGGTCTCATGGCAAGGAGTGCTCACGACCTTTGTCTAGCGTTTAGGCTTTAGGGTTAGAGGCTTAGGGTTAAGGGTTTAGGGGTTTAGGGGTTGAGGGTTTTAGGGGTTTTGTGGTTTAGGGTTAGAGGCGGGGGGTTCCATAACGGTTCTACAGCGGACTGAACTATGTTCTCACTGTCAACATATTGAAATACATTGAACTGCCATAAACTTGTTTTTATTGTAGGTCCCTATGACGTGTACAAGAAGGAAGACCCACAAGCAAAACAAGGTTCAAGGAGTTCAAGGTCGCCTTAGGGAATGGCTGAAAACGTGATTATTCATGACATCACAATGCAATGCAGACGGCGAGCTTCATGCTGGCGAGGTCCAGGCAGGAAATCCAGCCGCTGCAGTCAGCGTTCAGGACAGGCTGTAGGGCAGAGGCAGCTTAACCAACAAAAAGGGAAACCCCTAAACCATCCTAAACCCCAAAAAACCTAGACCAAGCTGCATCCCACCCCTCCAGAGCCGCTGACCTCAATGGCTTCGCATCAGACGGCTGATGACCAGACCGCAGGTCAGGCCCAGCACGAAAACGGGTATTGCCATAACCTTTTCTAGGATTTGGGGTTGAAGTTTCCATGCAGCATGACGATAGCATAGTGCAGAGGGGTTAGGGGGTGGTTCGCTTCCATGGTTTCTAACAACGATTCTACATATTTCTGGAACAAGTATCTTCGCTGAAACAACGGACCGACGACGCCGATACTATGGCTTTGTAACATATGTTTCCGCGGTTGCTGTTGGGCTTTCTATTCGATGTACTTGATCGGCAGGTTTGAGTTTCGTGTAAAATGTTCACATTTCAGGATGGCTCTCTTCTGACGTGGTGTGTACAGGGAGCCACCGCCAACAAGGCTCTTGCCCACTCAGTGATGCAGCCACCACTGCTCATTGCGTTGATGCTTCTAATCCTGGTACAAAATCGGAAGCGGGACTCGGGGCTGGTGTTTCGAGTTGAGTGTACCTTCCCGAAACTCGAATAGAAGCCTGTACAAATTACTACCGTTCCTCAGAGTCTTAATTGTGACCCTAGTCTTCTGTACCCAAAACCCTATCCGATTGTTCGAAATATTCAGGCCCCTAGATTACTTGTGTTTAGGACCAGGCTCCGGTCGAGGAACATCCGCAGAGCCTAACCAGGTCGAAGGCAGCATCGGAACAGCCTGCTCTACCTTCGCGGGCGCCTGGGCCACGCAGCTAGTGGCTCGTAGGTTTCAGGCTGGGAAATTCGAATTCAGAGCGTAGATGGGTGTTGGGTTTAGGGTTCGCTGTGCAGCTACCTCGCTTTAGCATTTGTGGCTGCCGCTTTGGTGTACTGGAGGATCGTGAGTGCAAGGACCCCTAAATCGGTATCCCCAACGTTACAAAATCTTCCAAATCCTGAACTTAATCTGACCACTCCGTTACGAAAGGCTCTTAATCACGTGCCTTCAGAGAATGCAGGTTCCCAACTCCTTACTGCCAGTAGGAGCTACCGGACCCTCCTTTGGAAGTTCCTTAGAGCTTGATGGCAGGAACCCGGTAAGCACCTAAACTAATCTAAATCCTAAATGCTTAAAATCTGCATGAACCCTATATATCCCTACACTTAAGCCCATCCCTAAGCAAATCCTGAATCTTCTAACCTAAAACCCTAAACACCTTAAGACCCAACTCCCTAAGAATGATGCTCTTGCCTCTGCCCAGCGAGGAGCCTCCGATGTGGAAGTCGGGTCTTCAGAAGACGTAGACGTCGTAGACACCGCTGTTGTCAGAGGTCTTCTTGCAAAGGACGCCTGGGTTCTGGCTGCAGGGTTCAGGGCTTGCATTCTTCAGGATTTAGGGGTTATATAGAGTTTAGGGTTTAGGTCTAGGGTTTACGGGTTTTGGGTATGTAGGGTTTAGGGTTTAGGGGTTTAGGGTATATAGGGTTTAGGGTTTAGGATTTAGGGGTTTAGGGTATATAGGGTCTAAGCTTTAGGGCTTCAGGGCTTTCGGAGCTTGGGCCCCTTTTAGGCTTTAGGCTTTGGGGTTTTTGGGGTTTCGGGGGTTGTAAGGGTTTTTTGGGGCTGTTAGGGTTTAGGGTTTAGGGTTGAGGGTTTTTAGGGTGTAGGGTTTTAGGGTCTAGGCTTTGGGGTTTAGGGTTTTAGTTTGAAAGGTACTTCGCTTAGGCTGTCGCCAAATGGCTCTTGTTCAGGCTGCGATTGTACCACAAGGGGGGCTTAAAGTGGCTAGGGCTTTGAAGAACCTACAGAACCGTAATAACTCCAACACGTATGCGTATCCCCTTATTGGTAAACCCTAAGGGTCTACATAATAATCATATACTCTTCCGAATACTAACCTACAAAAATTACTATCCGTAACCCAAGTACATGATGACTATTAGGGTCCCTTGGACCCTTAGGGAAAGATGGCAGGGTCAGCTGAGCGGCCGCAGCTCCAGATCTGCGAACGTTGATGGAAGGGGCTCCGAAGCCTAGGCTCCCCAGTAGCCCCTTAACAAACAACTGTACCCTTTTTCCTACTGTTTGGCTTTTATTAAGGGAACCCCCTAAACCCCTAAACCCCCAAACCCTAAACCCCTTTAAAAAAAAAAGGCAAAAGGGCACTACTGAAAAAAAACTGGAAGCTTCCTGTGAAGTGTCCATAGCGCTTCATCCTCAAGAGGCGTCCCCTAAACCCTATGTTAGTTCTCAGAGGGAAACTTAGGCCCTAAACCCTAGACCCCTACATATCCCTAAACCCTATTAAATTTTGTAATTATTATGGAAATTCAAAATTTTGTAATTATTATGGAAATTAGGCCCTATACCCTAGACCCCTAAACCCGTAAACCCTGGTCCTGGGAGGAGGAGTCGCCCGTGAGTCAGGTAAGGGGTCCACACAGTGGTCATGCTCTCCCAGGCAGGCGCCGTAGTGAACGCCGAAGGAGTCCAACTGTTCGCAAACATCTCGTGTCTTGGAGTAGATGAAGCGCCTGGCAGTGCAAAAGGTTTAGGGTTTAGGGACAAATGCTGAACGTTCTTCAATGCAATAGACCCTCAACCCTAAATCCCAAACCTCAACCCAACCCCAGAACCTGAAACTCTAAATCCACAAATCCCAAAACCCGAAGCCCTAAATCCCAAACCCCCAACACCTGAACCCAAACCACGAAACACAGACCAAGGCAGGCTTCCCGACATACCCGCCTCGTGCTGCAAAGCATTGGCCTCCACCCGGAAATCTCATACCTTTCTAGGGCTTACCTGTTACCCCGACAGACCTGCCTTTTTTTTTAAGGAACTCTCTCTCTATATATATATATGTATATCTATCTATCTATGTATCTATCTGTCTATCTATCTATCTATCTATGTAAATATATATATATATATATATACATATACATATATATATATATGTATACACATACAAAGCCGTAATAAGGAACCCTATCAAGGTAGGTCTTTTCGGCAACAGGTAGGGTTTCTTTAGGGTGTAGGGCTTTAGGGGTTTAGGGTTCATCAGAGCGAGAGTCTCTCTAAGAGTTGTATCGTATGTTGGAGGGTGTACTGTATACAGGATCTATATTAAGGCTTATATCGTCTAGGGTTTAGTGAACTTTAGTGTTTAGGCTTTGGGGGTCTAGTGTTGCGGGTTTAAAACCGTAAAACGTGTCTAACAGGGTTCTATACAGGTGGAGGGGGGGGTCTATACGCGTCCATCAGGGCTTAAGGCCTAATTAGGGTTTATAGGCTTTGGGCTTAATTGAAAGTCTAACTAGGAAGTTTAGAACTTATAGGGGAGCAGTAGACTCGGCAGAGACACAGCCCGGGCTTCACCTTCTTCGAGGTGAACTGCTGCGGTCCCCGTTGATTGAGGACTTCTTGCGAGTTGGTGTGGGTGTGCGCCACCTCACGGCTCGGTCTAGGAGCCTCACAACTCCCAGGCTTTACCTCCTGAAAACCTTACTCCTTTAGGAAATCATGATAAGGAAGCCTGAACAGACAGGTCTTTCAGGGCCTAGGTAGGGTTGAGAGTTTAAATGTTCAGGGGCTTTGGAGCCTCAGCTTTAAAGCAAAGGATCTCGGAAAGGGTTCAGGGTTTAGGGTTTAGGGTTTAGGGTTTCGCATACCTGAAACCCCCGCCCCTCAATCCAAGAGAAGCCTGCGTGCTGTCCACTATGTTCAATGCTTTTTGTATCCAAGCCCTGCAACAGACGCCGCACAACACTCAACTAGGGTTTATAGGCTTTCCTTTAGGGTTGACAGGCGCCCCTCCTGCCCAGCTTCAGTTTCAGGGCTTGGGGATGCTGTCGCGCGGAGGTTTCGAGGTCCCGAGTCTGGGGCCGCATAAAACTCCAAAAACCCGAAACCCCAAGCCGAAACGAAAGCCAGGGCCCTGAACCCGCACTGCCTTGTCGGGGAATAGCGAGGCTGGCACTCCGAAGAACGAGCCCATCTTCGCTAAGATCCCCTCCAAATCGTCCGTAAAATCCTTCAAGGGCTCTCGAGTCGAGACTGTTATCTTCGAGTTTTCAGCTTTAGAGTTTAGAGGTTTAGGGGTTTAGGGTCGTAGGCAAACAAGGCTGACACTTTGGGTTTCGCATTTTTCTGTTATACTCTGGAAAGCACAGACTGCAGCTCGACAGAGCCGCAAGCCAAGACCCACACTATGGTAGATCATGGAGTCATGGAGCCGTCCTCAGACTTCAAGAACAGGAGGTTTGTGGTGACATCCTTCACAAACTTGATCTGTTCGAACCACAGTCCAGTGACCTTGTTGGCCCTGGGCGCCCAAGACTCATTTTTGCCGTCTGCCAATACCAGCTCGTCGAAATGCTCAGGGCTACGGACGTGTTTCCTTAGGTGGTGTCGAAACGCGAAGCCGTGCGCGCTAAACCCGAAGCCCTCGACTCTAAACAACAAGACCCTAAGCTCAAGCCCTGAAGAGACCAGAAGCTACAAGTACAAGTTCTATACTTCGACCCCCCCCCCTGAAACCCTAAAATCTCGAGCTTCCTATGGTAAAACTGCAAAGCCCTGGAATATGCAACCCTTACAATGGGAGCTAGGATTAAGGGGACCCTTGGGGATGTAGACCCTCTCAATAAGGTCCCATTTAAGAGAGCCACAAGTAGGGTTTAGAAGGGTCCCCTTTAAGGGGTCTCCCTAATACTACCTAGGATACAAACCACCCCTTTATTGAGCTGAAAAATCTCAAGGCATAGGCCGCCCGCCTACTGTGGGCGGCCGATCGAAAAGCCGACCAATATGCCAACCCGCCCCTCCACAGCCATGGGGAGCGTAGCACCCACATACCCAGAACCGGAACACGTTCTTTGCCACTGCCCTCTGCCCTCCGCCTCTGCCCTGTCTGCCCTCTCTGCCCTCTGCCCTCTGGTTTGACCGCCTTAGACGGTGCAGGGTTGGAGAGAAAAAAGGAAAATAATTCTCAGTCGCTAGACTGGCTGTCACAGCTCATCGCCATAGTACGATGCACTCGACACAACCCTTCTCGCAAGATGCGGGCGCCTACTCGCTACGCCACGACAGACCCCAAACCCTACACCCCAAACCCCAAACCCTAAACCCCTGAAGCCTAAACCCCTAAACGCCTTAAACCCCTAAACCCTAAACCCCTACACCCCTAAAGCCCTGAACCCCTAAACCCCGCCAAGCCCCTGAACCTTGAATCCTAAACGAGGCGCCCCTTCTCCGTCCAATCATCCTGGATGCCGTTCGGCTCCCCGGTCAACACCCTGGGTAGCGAGCTCCAGGCGGATATTCTGCAAAAGTATACTTGGAGGTTCATGGGTAGCTATAAGTAGGGGTAAGAAGTAGGGTAAGTGTAGTTATAACTTATATTAGGGGACTTAGAACCCCACGTATAACTACCCATGAACCTCCAAGTAGCGGATTACAGGATACTAGAGTTATTCTCGTATGTTATGGTATATTTGAGGGTGTTGCACAGTACGATTTGTGTTCACTGCAGGGTCTTGGGATTTAGGTTGAGTGACTAAGTGTTCCTCTGGATGCTTTTGTTACTTTTGTTAAGAGACGCAGAGCTCAGCTCTTAAAAAAACACCAATGCTCGAGACCAGAAGAACAACTCAATCCAGAAACTAGAAAGAGCCCCAAACAAGATGCACAACTGCAGAAACCAAGAAAAACCCCCCAAAAAAAACGCCGCCTTCAACGCCACAGAAAATCGTACCACACCGTACCCAACTATAAAAACCGAACCACAAAAAACAAAACGCATACTCAACTCCAGAAGCCAGTATCCAGAAGTTGTAAGCCGCCCACAAAAAATCTGCTGGCTCGCGCACCACGAAGAGCAACTTGACTTGACCCGGCCAGCGGGTTACCAGCATCTGGTAAGCCGGTTATGGTTTGGGGTTGAAGGGCTGGGGTTTTGGGTTCATGGCTTTGTGGGTTGTGGGTTAGGGGTGAAGGGGTTAGAGGGCTTAGGGTGAATATTAAATGGTTGTTTTTAAGGATCACCAGGGCCTGTCTGGAATTCCATAAGGGTTCTATGAGGGGTGATTTTGGGACATCTAGGGACCACTTTACTGGAACAAGTATACATACGTGGACAAAGAAGCACGTATGAGTATACATAAGCTTGCTACACACGTCTGTGCATGTCTGTATGTATTCATATATATATATATGTAAATGTATACATATACGTATGTAGTCAACACATATACATACACATGCACGCATACACAAGCAAATAAACAAACAATCAAACAAGCAAACATACATGCACACCTACATACCTACATACATACATACTTACATACATACATACATACATACATACATACTTACGTACTTACATACATACTTACTTACTTGCATGCATGCATGCATACATACATACGTATATGACGATATATGTGTATGATTATATATGTGTATATTTGTACTAGTATGTGTACACATTTCCATGTGTATATATATATATATTGTTATTATACATACATATATATATATACACACATGCACACACAGAGACACACACACACACACTGTGTGTGTGTGTGTGCTTGTGTTTGCGTGCGTGCGCGTGCGTGCGCGTGCGGTTGTTGTTTGGGGTTTCGAGTCTTTAGATACACAGGGCTTGCGGCTACTGGTTTTGTGTTTCAACAACGCCCAACCTCCTTCTCAAAGAAGAAGATGTCTGTGACGGCCAGTGTCGCCGGCATGGACGTATTGTACCAGCCCCTGATCATGCTCGCCAAACGACCACACTCTTTGAAGGTGCGCAGCTCGTGGCTAAACTGATTGCAAGCCTGTGCCAAGGGAAGGCCAGATGGAACTTGCAGCGAATTTGCCAGAACGAAGATTGCCTCCTCAAATTCCCTTTGCAGATTGGGCAGCGCACCTATTTGCTTTGCCAAGGAAGCAATGTTCGGATGCGCTTCCAGAACGCGGTGGATGTGGGAAGTGCCACATTTTGGAAAGCCTCCGACAATCACCAAATTCGACGGGGCGTCCAGGCTGAATGCACATCGGACCAGGACCACTACCAGCAGAAAGGCACTCTGGCATCGCATTGCCGTGCAGCTTACTTTACACACGCGTTCTAAGTGGTCACTAAGTGGTCAATGCTAGTGCTCTGGTTGCGGTTTACTGCTAAAACCCAAACCTAATCCCTGAAGAGCGTACAGGGCTCAGGGTTGAGTTGCTTTTGCGATGTAGAAGCACCCATCCGATGACACTGCCGGACCTTCCAAGGCATACCAATGTGATGACATCTTGTTAGCAGTTAGCAGTTACGTCTCGGCTTTCGGTAGGGTTTAGGGTTCAGGGTTCCAGAATTAACATGAACTGTCTACGGCTACGGCTTGTGAAGGCATGCTGAAAGCACATGCCATGCATCATGGAGGCTCCCACCTTTTGCTTAGGGGTCTGGAACTCGAAAGCGAGTTACGCCCCCTTTACGTCCTGGCTTCAGCTCTCGTTTGGCTGTGCGGGTTTGCAAATACTACGGTCCAACAAGATTACGACCGCAGCCGGTGCACAACATGCAAAACGGGTGGATGCCATGTGTTGGACTTCATGTAGAGCAGGATGACTTCTGCCACCTGCTGCCACTGGCCCAAAAACGAAACGCCAGCACAAGCTCTTGGCACTCCCAATCCCTATTTCACATGGGAGTTCGGGTTGTTTGCAGACCCCAACATATCAAAGACCCGAAGTCGCAGTAGTAGTAGTAGTAGTAGTAGTAGTAGTAGTAGCAGGAGTAGTAGTAGTAGTAGTTGTAGTAGTAGTAGTAGTAGTAGTAGGAGGAGGAGGAGGAGGAGGAGTAGCGGTAGTAGGAGGATCCTGCTTTTTGGAACCGTGAAAAGACACTCCTAATCGTAATTTTCTGCGACCTCCATTGCGGGCCCCTAAACCCTAAACTCTGACACTCTGAAACCCTAAACTCTGAAACCCTAAACCGCGAGACTCTGAAGCTGCCACCCGGCCACAGCCCGGTTCGAGCTGCAGAGCTCTCGCTTGTAGGAAGCCCATACCTGGGGGTTTGGGGTTAGGTTTTGGGGGTTTGGGGTTTTAGGGTTCAGGGTTTAGGGGTTTAGGTTTAGAGTTTAGGTTTTAGGGGTTTAGGGGTTAGGTTTAGGGTTTGGGGGTTTAGGGGTTTAGAGTTTAGGGATTGGGGTTTAGGGTTTAGGGGTTAGGGGTGTGGGATTTGGTTTAGGGGTTTAGGGTTTTAGAGTTTAGGGTTTAGGTTTTAGGGGTTTAGGGTTTAGGGGTTTGGGTTTAGGGTTGAGTGTTTAGGATATGGGTTTAGGGTTTAGGGTTTGAGGTTTGGGGTTTAAAGTTTAGGGTTCAGGCTTTCGGCCCAATAAACCAAACATGCCCCAAGCCCTGCATCGTAACGCAAGCCCCAGCTTTAGAAAGTTACTTCTAGTTCAGGGTTCGAGCTATGACTATGTACATTCAGCCGTCGCACTGCGAGCACGAAGTTCAAACGGATTTTGAGCTAGGCTTCAGCATCCAAGACACGATTGAGGCCCTGCAAAAAATGAACCCCAACCACTGAACCCCAATGTAGGGGCTTTCATAATTCAAACAGGGTTTGGGGCTCCTTTAAAATATAAGTATAAACCCTAAACCCCAAACCCTAATAAGGAACCCTAACAGGAAGTTTGGTAACTATTCACGCTTCTAGATTACCTGCAGCCCGAAAGCCCGAACTTTTCAGGCTTCCCTCTTGTGCTTGACTCATAAACCTCGCTGAAAGCCACCGGCAAGCCCTGGTTACCCCTAAACCCTCCCAAATGCGCTGTGGAAATCCTAGACCCTGTGCTGCGCCAAGCCGGAAACTTACAAATTAAATCCCTGGGTTCAAGGAGGTTCAACTCACTATTCAGGACCATAAAGGCTCTATTAAGGGGGAATTGGTGGGTCCCGGTGGGGGGGTGGATATCGGTGGTCGCAGGCGCGTGGCTCGCTTTGCAACACTTCCGGCGGGAGCTCCGTGAACATGGCGTTGGCTTGTGGGGCTCTCCTTTCCGAAGTACTTCAAATGTGAAGGTTCGCGGATGTTCGCCGTCTTTGGTGTCGGGTTTAGCACGACTGACGGTAACCGGGTCATGAGGTCATGAATTGCATCCCTAAATACTAAACCCTAAACCGCATCTTTGATGTCAAGCAGAGTGCGATGCCAAGGATACATCCGACCGGCCGTAGACCTCAAAGCCGACACCCTGCAAGCTGTAAGCCGGCGGCTCCCTCAACTCAAAAGCCCTAAACACCTCTCCTCCCCCCCCCCGCCCTCACAAAAAAACGCACATCACGAACACTGATCTGCGCCCTTACACCACTCACAAAATCCGGCCCCACCCCCGCCGCGCCCCCACCCCCCAAACCCTGTAGAAATTTGGGGTACCCGGATTAAGCCCGTAACCTTGAGAGGAACCCTAAATGAAAAGGAAGCTCCTCCAGATCGCTTCGGCACGGCTCCGAGGAACGATTTGCAGCGAAGGCGCGACACCAAGGACTTCCTTTCCCATAAGGCGAGGGGAGGGCGGTAGGGGGCCTTAATACCCGTAACAAGGACGGAATACGGCCTATTGAAGGATTTATAGTTAAGGCTCAGGGTTTCGGTTAGGAGTTTAAGGCTGAGGTTATAAGGGTCTAGGCATTTTAGGGGTGAGGACTCTGGGAAGAAGCCATGGCTCCGGGCTTTGGGAAGTTGAGTGTTTACAACGTGTTGGGCTGATAAAGGCTATTGCTCAGGGACCTTTGTCCTCATGGCAATTATAGTCATGGTATCAGAATTAAATACGGGCCTGCTCAATTGGATCTGAGGTTTGAGGTACGAAAAGAAGTATGTAAGCACAATAAGGAATCTTCAAGAATAGCTTCGTATCAAAAAGTATTCAGCCTTCTATGTTACATACATACCATGCGTAAGCGAGAAGAATCCTATAGTCCGGGCTTTATGAGTCGGAGCTTGCATGCAGTAACGCCTTGGGTTTAGTGGAAACACTGCGGGCTTTAGGGTTGAAGGCTTGCGGCTTGGAGAATTAACCGCCGCTTCGAGTCAAAGGGATGAGGGACTGTGCGACAATAATATCCCGCAGAATCGCACGTGTTTACATTCAATCAAGACACAACCTTCAGATTGATTCAGACTCCAAACCTGTAACCCCCACTCCTAAACCCGAACACTACACTCCAACAAGCCCGGTGGCCTTAATCCCATGTGGCCCGGACTTCGAGAAGAAGGCCCAAACTCCTCAAATCCCCTAAAACCCGACCGTAAGCCCTAGTCTGAATCCAGAACCCTAAGCCCTAAACGCTAAACCCTGCATGAAACCCTCCCTCAAAAGACCTTTCCAAAACCCCTGAGAAACCCTATCGCGGTTCCTGCGGAAGGCGCATCTTCGCCACTTCCGCAACACGCGTGATCCTCAAGCAGTCACCGGGGTTTAGGGTTCGGTTTTTGGGGATTTGGGTTTTTTTTTGCGCCCCAAAAGCTGTTGGGTCGTGGCTACCCACAGGCCCCTAAGTAGTTCCTTTTTGGGATTACCTTATAGGATTCTAAATATAAACCATAAAAGGAACTACTTTAGGGGCCTATGGGTACCCTAAAGAGTACACACCGGGAGTGGAAGCTCACTCTTGAGGCCAGGGACCCGTTGAGACTCGGAAGGCCAGCGAGCATTGAGTGGGTTTAGGGTTTAGGGTTTAGGGTTTAGTTTAAGGCTTACGGCTTAGGGCTTAGGGCTTAGGGCTCAGGGCTTAGGGCTTAGGGTTTAGGGTTTACGGCTTAGGGCTCAGGGCTTAGGGCTTAGGGTTTAGGGCTTAGGGCTCAGGGCTTAGGGTTTAGAGTTTACGGCTTAGGGGTCAGGGCTTAGGGTTTAGGGTTTACGGCTTAGGGGTTAGGGTTTAGTTTAGGGCTTAGGGTTTAGTTTAGGGCTTAGGGCTTAGGGCTTAGGGTTTAGGGTTTAGGGCTTCGGGCTTAGGGTTTAGGGTTTAGGGCTTAGGGTTTACGGCTTAGGGGTTAGGGTTTGGTTTAGTGCTTAGGGC
>CAJNJA010049997.1:0-25699 GCA_905231915.1 Symbiodinium necroappetens
CTACTACTACTACTACTACTACTACTACCCCTACTACTATTACTACTACTGCTACTACTACTACTACTACTACTGCTTCTACTACTACTACTACTATTACTACTACTACTACTACTACTACTATTACTACTACTACTACTACTGCTGCTCAACTGCTACGACTATTACTACCGTTAACACTACTACTACGCTTCTATACTACTATACTACTATACCACCATACTACGACCACTACTACTAGAACTACTACTACTACTACTACTACTACTACCACTGTTATTGCTGCTTCAGCTGTCACACGGACGGCTTCCTTATCTCGTGGATATCTCGTGGCTGTGAGATATGCGCTGCGCGACTGCACATAGACTCACTTGCACAGAGCTGGCCAGAATGGACATGGAATGAAATGCTTGCGTTCAGGTGGAGACTTACCTCGGAGGTCTGCAAAAAGCGGACGAGACCATCGCTGCCAGGCAGGCAGCGCTCCACGGACACCCTCCAGTTGCCCTCCTTATACCTATGAAGCCTCAGCTCAGAAGCATGTCGGGTGGCTCTGGGAGGCGTGGCTACACATTGTGTCTTGGTGCAATGCCGCTGTCAGCATTGGCTGAAAGGAGCCGATGAGGGAGAGACCTGAAATAGGAACATGCGCGCATTCCCGAGAAGCAAGGCTCCTGATCAGGACACATGAACGTTCAACATGCAGCCCCGCGAGGCGAGCCGACGTCTTGGCAGCACTGTGCAAGGAGGTCGGCACAGGGAAATTGACATGGGATTCATCCGTGCGGTGTAGCTGTGCCCGGCACCTCTGCTACCAGTAGCCAAACGTCAAGGTGCAGGGAGGACCCCTTCCTGGTGGAAAGGATCAGGAGGACAGGTGTCCGTATCTGCAGAAGCGGAAGAAGCGTGTCCAATTTGGAACGTGAACGTAGTGCGAGCTCTGAGGACCCGACAACGCGGCAGTCGCGCCCTGAGGGGCTGAGCTGAAGGACTTTCAGCTCCTCTTCCAGCCGCAGTTCATTACGTAGCGAAGGCTTCAAAAGCCACCCCACCAGTTGCAAATGAGCAGCCTTTGAGGTATGCCGTGCTCTCTTTGGGTTGCCTGTGCATCGGCGCGGCGCTGTCTTCGGAGGAGATATCGTTGCTGCTGTCTGCACTGGAGGCAAAGGGCCAGCGAGCTCTCCGTTCTTTCTCGGAGCTGCTCTGGGCCGGTTGCAGGCGGCCATGGGCGACTATGCCACGGACCGCCGGGGCGACGTCGGCTCCTGGGTCCGGGAGGCGGCCATGGAGGCGGCGCAGCGTCGTAACTGCTGTAACTGCAGCGCATCTGTCGAAGCATCCCCATCCCGCCGGTCAGGTGATCGTGGCCATCCTCGAGGCGCAGCGAATGCTGGCGCCCCAGGATTCTTTGCTGCGGCAGCAGCGGGCAGGCTGAGCCTGTCGTTCGAGGCAGGATGCGCATCCTGCCCTGCCTGATGCAGCATGCACCACAAAGCTGGTGTCTCTGCTCTTGCAGCAGGCCTACTCTGAGATTAGTGAGATTGCTCTTGTCTGCACAATGCAGCGAATAATTGGAGGCTGTGGAAAAGATCGACCGCTTGCGGGATCGAGCCTACGGTGGGTTGCTTACGTTTGCTGACAGCAGCATCAGAGAGTGCCAAGGCGGACCCCCGACGTTCGCACCCCCAATTAAAAGCCCGGGTTTGCTCACTACGGTACCATGGATGAAGACGGAGACGGAGGCAGAGAGAGAGAGAGAGAGAGAGTGAGTGAGAGGGACAGAGACAAAGAGGGAGCGAGAGCGAGAGAGAGAGACAGTGAAACTCAACAGCTAACTTAAAGAGCCTCCGACAATCCAAAGGAGCCATCGAAGACCCGAACATTCAAAAGGGCATCTGGAACTCATGCTAGGCATGAGTAGCGACGGACAAAAAACGCGTTACAGTCGCATCAGTTCATAATGCAGCAGTTCTTCAATTCTCAGGGCTCCTGTGCTCTTTGCTCTGCGGCCGTCAACTTGGCCTGGCTTATGCGAAGCGTCGGGTGGAATCCTTGGTCGTAGAGCAGCTGAATCTTGCCACAATCTCAAGCGTTCCACCCGCAGGTGCTTCATGGGGAGGCCTACGAGGGGCTAGGGCTGGTATCGGCGGTAGAGGCCAGTACCTCCATGGTCTCGCAGTTCGGTGCTTGATGCTCAGCTCTGAATGTTTCGGGCATTCAGGACAAAGGTGCCGGTCCAGCTCGAAAAGCCTGGCCGCCTGCACAGGCACTCTTTTTTGAACCCAAGTGAAGCTTCTTCAACGATCAATCTGCGTGTCATCACATGGCTGCGCTCGCGAGCATTGGCGAGGGGACTCGCGAAAGCAGCAGAGCACATGCGAGCAATGATGTGGTTTCTTTCGCTTTCAGGTGGAGCTGCTGTCAGGCTGCTTGCAGCCTTCCGAGACTGCCGCGGCCCCAACAAAGAACCTGCTTCGGTGCAGCTGGTCCTAGAAGTGTCAAGCGTGCTCCAGATCGAACGTAGGTGAAGTCGGAGATCGCAGGAGCAGGCAAGCCGGAGGCGAGATGAAATGGCCAGCGAATGAACAGCCCGTGATACCCCATACCCCTTGGTACCGTCCATGGGTGGGTCATCGACAGACAGCGCCACAATGCCTTCAAAGAGCCACGGAGCCAGGATGCTCCATAAGTGATGAGGCAAATAAAGGCTTCGAGGCCCCGTTGTTATTTTCACCGCCAGGCAGACCGGACCGCTGTTTTCGACTCGCTGACGCCTTTGCTCTCAGCCGAGGACCGATACCGCAGGTGCTTGGCAAGTAGGCGGCGACGTTGTAGACGACCCTGGTGGGGCTCGGTGCGGTTCTTCTGCGGCGCATCGACCCCTGCGTGGTCGATCTTGTTGACAAGTCATGCTCGATGGATGGCAATGTGATCAGGAGTATCGGTCCTCGCTGCTCCTCGGCTTGGTCGTGTCTGTTGGTGGAATCACCGAGCACACGGCCAAGGACAGGTTGAAAGGTGAAGTATGCTGAACGTTGGAGATGCACGGTGCGCGCGATTCAAGCTTGTACCCTGCCATGGACTATACATTCAGTCAAGAGATTCTTCGTGCAGGAAGCCAAGCGAGCTCTCTTGCGGCATTTGGCTTCAGAGACGGCTCAGCAGCAGGTGCCGACTGATACTCTAAAACCAGTGCATGCAATCATCATCATTGTGGGCTGAGTTGGGACACAGCAACAGCTTCCCGGTACTGTAGGGGCTGCCTACAGTACTGGCGGTGTTAGCAGCGCACACCTCCACGCCATAGAACGGCGCAGTAACAGAGCTCTCTGATTTGTTTTCTCTTTCACAAGGGATATGATGGCAGGGTCAAGGCGCCAAGAACAGAGCAAACCGGGACATCATGGGACATCTCATGATCTCATGACTGGCTTCGCGCGTCACTATGCTACTTGCAGGTCGCGGTGCCCATGGCATCTCATCCGTGTTGTGATGGACATGGTGATGGCGTTGAGGATTACTTGTAGGATGAGGCCAACGAGTTCAGGATGACGATGACGATGCTGAAGGTTTGTGCAAACGATTTGGTGAACCAGTGGTTATCTCTGCAGGTCTGCCAGGAGCTGCTGCGCATCTTCGACACGGCAGGCTTCAAGGACGCGGCCGGTGAGGCTTGGGAGTGGAGGTCTGTCGCAGGTAGGCACTTGTCAATCCCACTCAGCACAAATGGAAGCTACACCGTGCTGAGCAGTAGCTGGCTTACCGTCCTGGGATTTCTCTTCTCAGGCGAAACGGCTGTGCCTGACCCAGCTTCCGTGGTATGACTGGATCGCTGCTGTGCTCGGTCTGCGGACGGTGTATTACTGGCTTTGTCATTGTCGTCAGCCTGGCCAGGAGAGAGAGGGTCAGGGTCGAGCCATCATCAATGAAGGAAGTCCCAGATCGCCTTGTCCTTTTCTGCCCAGGCTGGCGCCTCTCTTGAACACAACTGGCATCCTGCTCTCGCAGGACAGAGCATATGGCACAGGTCCTAGGTGTTTTGGTTCTAGCTTGCATATCGGCACAGTTGCTCAACCGAGAAGAATTCAGCTGCCAGGATTGCATTCCTCTCGACTTCGCTCGTGACATCTTCGACCGGACTGCTAGGGCAGTCGCAGCCACAGCATCCGTGCCCCGCCACGGCAAGAATTCCACATGTCGGAGGCACATGGTGCTGTGGTCTCTTCAAGACGGAACTGTCTCCATTTCAGCTTCCATTTTGTTGGAGTGTCTGTCTGTGACACAGTAGGGCGCTGCACGGCTCCGTTTTTTGTACACACTGCAAGAGGGATCGATGACATCGAAAACTGTCACAAGGTTGTGCCGTGCGCGGTGTCAACTCGGAACCTTATGTTTCGCACAGCCTGCATCCGGAAGATTTGTTCCTGCGTGGTCAATGCAATGCTCTTAGGTCCGGAATTCGCGTGACATCGGTCGCCTACGAGCCTCTGTAGCACGGCCCCCGGCTCGTATTCGTCCATCGCATCTGTATAGCTGCAAAGCCTGTGCCCGCAGGCTGTCTTCATCGGCTTGATGAAGTGGCCTCGCAGTCATGCTTGCCCTGACACTCGGGGCGACAGGGCCCGTAAAATCAGCAAAGCTGAGCAGGCCCGGAAGTCTGCGACGCGAGGCGCTGGCCCTGCTGCTGCAGTTACTTGGCAAAGTCCTCGAGGGTGTAAGCTCCCAAAACCCTCTGACCCCACAAGGTTCCTGGGCTTCAGCTTCCCCACCGTGCGGGCCCCAGCAGAATGTACTGGCACCCCGACTCCTGCAGCCGGAAATCCTCATCTTTGTCGCACGGCCATCATCCAATTCTTCTCCCATCAATGTTCTTGGGGCATTAGGGGGCCGTCGAGGACTACGGGTGCTCGCATGGCTAAGCATCCGATGTTCCCCGACGCGCCGGTTTCGTATGAGCGCATGCCTTTGCACACCAAGTGGTCGAAAGGAAGAGTTCCCTGACAGCCCACTGGGTTGTGATCATTGGTATTGCTTGGACAGGAAGAGTGACATGACGGGACGGCCGTTGGTGTTGCCGAACTGAAAACACTTGTTCTCTACCAATTACTTTCCAAGGCTGATCCTGAGTCGACAACTGAAGTGCTCTGAATGCGCAGGTGCGACAGGCTACCGCCCAGGCGCTGTACATCAGGCAGGATACCACAAGGAGTTTTGTGGGCTCCGGCTTTGCGTCTGGGCAGATGTCGGGCTCTCTGCAATCATCGAAGATGCCGATCAGAAGTGTGTAGAAGCACCGCTGCAGGCTGCTAGAGGAGGAAGGAGACCTGGACCTGTCTGCAGATGTGTCGCAGGCTGGTCAAGGGAATTGACCGGCAAGATGCTCGCAGTACAATTGAAACCAGTGCTTCGAGTGCCCATAGACTTTTTAAATGTGGTCTTTTTGTGGATCAAAGCCTGGCAGATGTTGCACTGCCATCCCCAGACTTCTTGCCTTTTTCAACCATCCAGAGGGACTACAGCCTCTTCGATGAGTCCAGACTGATCTTCCCTGTTAGGCCGGCTACGCCCTATCGCAGCCAGACAACAAGGATGCATGGGTCCCAGCACTCTCTGCTCGAGTGTTGCAATTCGGTTCGAGTGTTTGCCATTGGGATGTGGCTGGCCTTCTGCATACTTCTGCTGTCGAGGTTAAGAGTGCCATTGTCAAAGCAGAGGCTGTGTCTGAGGCCGGCGGGGCATGGGAGGTGGTCTTTGTCGAAGTGGCTGCCTACTTCGAAGTATCCAGTCCCCCTGGTGCCTCCACCCTTACTGTACTGTACGGTCGAGACTCCTTGCAAAGGAAAGCTCCACAGCTTGTGCACCCTTGCATCACTGACAGGCACAGGAGCTTGTCTCCGCGACGCCTTGGGCCACAGACGATGAAGCAATGCTTGGGGCAGCGCTCACGGAGGCCTGTCGCAGACTGTGTAGAGACTGCCACGAGCTGGTGCAGAGCACGCAGAGTCGTGTCAGGTGTATGCGAAGCTGCAGATGGAGCTTCCAACCAGCGGCCGGTCGATCCTCGTGTCCGCGGCTGAACCGAACCCAAGCCCTACAGCTAAAGCTACACGGCGTGTATCGACTACTTCATGCTTGTCTTACTGTTGCTGACACTGTGGTCGGTGGGTTAATACTGCAATAAGATGAAGCAGTCTCGGATTCCGAGACCTCTGTCTTCCTCTCTCTCTCGCTCTCTCGGCCTCAGTTGGCGGAGGCCAAAGAAGCCACAAGAGGAGCGACCGAGGGAGGTGCGCTCACTGCTGAAGAGTTGGGAGTGAGGGTTGGTTCTGAAGCGGCGGCCGCAGGGTTTTTCTCTGACACTGATTGGGGGCTCATCAGGTGCTTGTCGGGTTGATTTAGTTGAAGCAGGAGGTTGTCGGGACGACGGCTAGCCGCGAGTGCCTGGACAACTCGGAAGCAAAGAAAGAACGCAGGAACGAAAGCAGCAAGAGGCGAAAAGCCGAATTTCAAGACGGCATGCACAAGACCGCCTTTCCCGATACCCGTGGCGTGCATCGCCTGAAAGTCGAAGAGTGGCGCCATGCCAGGCCCAGTATGCTGACTTGGTGCGGGAGAACCATTACTGATGGCCAGGAAAACAGGTGCAAAGCAGAGCTGCAGCTGGCTGCGCTCAGCATTCTGGCGAGCCTTGCGAAGGGCAAGCATTCGATGAACCTTTGAGCCTTGGATGTTTTCCTGCAGCACCCGGCCACTCAGAAGGAAACACGTAAATGAAATGCCTAAAAGCAGCCTGCGGCATATGCATCGAGACGTGGACGAAGTAAGTAAATCAGCCTGTGTGGAAACCGCGCTCACGACATGTTGGCACTTCATGTCGAAGACACGGCTGAGCAGCGACCGACTTGGCACCCGAACTTGCTCAAGCATGCAAAACAGCATTGCCTTCTGCCTTCTGCTCCAGTGCATTTGCAGCCTGTATGGAGCAGGCTAAGCGTCTTCGGTTGGGATGAGTCGCTTCTTACACGCCTTTGGATTGCACCCACAAGGAACACCATTTCATGCTCTGTCACAGCGGGTGTTTCGAACCCTCAACTAATTTGCCTCGACCAACCGGCGTCCTGGATAGGAAGCATGTTGCAAGCCATGGCCCTGCGCCTGTGGCTTGCGCACTTTGCGCTTACAGGCGGCTCAATCCTGTCTCCTCCCAGGACGGGCCTCTTGCGGCTTCTTGTGCTGGCTTACGAGTATTTTGCAACCAAAATCTTGCCACGGACAGCCACGGACAGCCATGCCCAGCTTCTCAGTGCTTGCAGTGAGGGCACCTGTTTTTCTGTGAGGTGGCGGCGCCTTGCTACCGGTTCCATTCGCCCGGCGGGTTGGCTGCAGACGCAGATGCAGCTGCAGGTGCTCAATACCGTACTGGTGCGTGTTTTGGGGTGGCTGGTCTCACCCTTTCGAACCGAAACAAGGGAGCGTGGCTGTTCCATGCGCAGAATCGAGCACCTCTGCAGAAATGGGTCTTCTGCAGTCCAAGTGATTAAGCAGCATGACGCAATAAGTGCGAGGGAACATCCGTTCGTACTGAAGGCGTCTGCCTTGACGTCGCACCTGCCGCTCTTCTGGGACAACGTGCCCGGATTTTAATGGAAGTCAAGGCATTTCAGAGAGCCAGGGCCGAGTGAACGTTTTGCAGGGGGTGTCTTGAATACTCGCTCCTCAGCCTGCAGCTACCTCAATCCCAAGTCTAAGTCTGTTGTGGGCCGCGATGAGTGCTCTTCGCTCGATCACAAGCTGTTTTTTTCCAGCCTGGCAGTGCTGTCGCAGCCGTGCGAGACCCTTCTGTTTTCAATCTCCAGTCGGTCCCAGTAGGTCATCGTCAAGCTCTCGGAGCACGGTAGGCGGCGGCGTAGTCTCATGAAGTTTGCGAGCGTGCCAAAGAAGGACCATCGATCACATGCAGCGCGCTCATAAGCAATGCATATAATCAGGTGCACGAGAAATCCATCCAGCCGAGAAGAAGGTCTTAGTTGCAAGTGTGCAAGGTGCTCATCTGGCTGGCAGATGCTGAAATCGTACGGATATGGGGGCCCAGGATCGGTATGCCACGGAGGACTTAATTACTTGACTAGCGCAGCAAAAGACGCGTAGATTCCAGAAGCGAAAGCAACTCAGAAAATTAGGCAGCAGAAGGCAACGGCATTTTTTCAGGGGTCCTCCGGTTCTACGAGGCTTCGCTCCCTTGGAGCAATCTCGCGCAATTATCGAATAGCTTCGGTGAGGTGCGGAACACTTCATGGCTCGGCGGCAACGCGGAAGCTTGGATGTATCAATGCTGGAAGTTGCTCTTGTTCTTGTTCGCGCCATCTGGCATTCTGTGCAGCCCGATTCTCGGCAGCCACACTGATGAAAGGACAATGTCGGAGGAATCCACGAGAGCACACCATACTGGCTGAACGGCGCTGTTCCACTGGCCTTGCAGCTGCAAGACGAGGAGACTCTGATGTTGCCTAATCTCCGTGACTCGACACTCACGGTTTCGGCTGCTTTCAATAACCTGGCAAGGCGGTCCTTTCCTGAATGTTGGTGAGCGCGCAGCATATCTCTCCTTCGCCAGGACCTGTTGCAGACAGTGGAGAAGTACATAGAAGGTATTCTCGACAGGCAGGGACTTTGGGCATCTCTTGGCGCATCTTCGGGGGTTTTGGCCAAGTGACTGGGCGCTGCATCACGGCTTGTCCTTCTCTGTCAGGCAGACCCAGGAGGGCTGGCTGGGCCCTGACACAGACAAGACTGACTTCTGGTCCCGCAATTCGGCAGCATGGAGGGTAGTCAGGCCGGGTCGCGGCTTCGCAGTCGCACTGTCTCTAAATTGAAAACTGTTTGAGGATACCCGTTCCTGATGGCCATGGTCCAGTACCACGAGGCAGCTCGCCGAGGGCTCTGACCAGGGAATTGCATACGGATCAGTGGCTTTTTGGGAGAGTGCACGCTTCGCAGAGCAACTGACCCTGCCGTGCCAAGTGCCAAGCCCTGAGGCGTTGCCAGGCGGCCCCAGACGCAAGCGCATCGAAGAGGCCTGGGCCCGTTTTCCAGGCCTCAAGCGCGGAAGCTGCAACTGCAGCCTTGATGTGGACATGCACTGTGTAGAGGAAACAAGTTGGATACTGTGGCTCGATGTATTGGTCTTCCACATGCAGAGTGGCATGAGCATGCATTTTCAAGCGGCCCTTTGGGAACTGATGTGGTAGTCTCTCCTGGACCTGCCCATACCAAGTAGTTGCTTGAGACGGGCGAGAAGGCTTCTTTCTCGGAAGGCTGCATTGGGCTTCTTTTCAGCGATGCGCCGGCGGCTTGAAGGCCTGGGTTCATTGTTCCTCCCAGAGCTTCCCTTCGTTGAAGAGCCAACTGCAGCCGACGCATCAGTTCATAGCCTCAGTCATCTCCGTCTATTTGAAAAGCCGTCTGACTTTCTTTGGAGGAGGAGTGCCCCTGACAGTGTGGTCTTCATTCCGAACACACGACCTGTGCCTGGGCGGCGAGAATCACGGGTGCACTGCCGCGACACAGCATGCCGAGAGGATTCAATACATATATCGTACTGGCACTGAGGATCCCAACCCATCAGTGGACATCTCACTCTCAGTTCATACTCTCAGCCGAAATGAACAAGTTCTCAACCTTCTTGCAGCAGCATCTCCTATCAAAACCCGCTAGAAATCGCTGGCCAGCTGGCAATCCAGTCTTCAATGTCCTTCCGAGCCGAAACACCTTTGACCGTTGGCTTGTGCAGACGATCAAAGGATTTGGACGATTCACTACTTCCTGGATGTGCTGCAGGAGCCTCCTGCCTTACATCAAGCCCAAAGCCTAATGCATGTTTAAGCTGGCCACATGGCTGGACCATCGCTGGACTTCCATGTGCCACTTGCTTCCGTGCTCCGAGCAAGGCATGTCTCTGCAGAGATTCTGCGTCCAGCATCAATGCTTCAACCCACGGAATAGCCCATGTCATGCCAATGCCTGTAGGCCGCGAGCGATGGGTTATTGATCAGTATTGAAAATAGACCAGGTCTGCTGAGCCTTCCGTTCTGCGGGACCTTGCAGCCTTCGCTGCGCGCTTGCACAGCCAGGGCTTTGACTGGACTGGCTTGTGGCTCCTTGCCTTCAGAAAGGCTCTCTGCTCCCAGATGGGCCTAAATCATGACACGGATTGGGGGGGTGCCCGAACTGTGCGTTGCAGCGCTTTTCTTGTAGCGGGCTTGTGGCCCACTTGTGGAACCTTCGTATATTGGAAGCCAGTGCGACATGCTCAGGTACAATGCTAGCAGCTTCGCCAAGGAGGCTTAGTAGCGAGGTTTGCAAGTTGGCAACTTCAATAATGCAGGCACTCTGCCCGCAATTGTACCCGTTCGTGGACTCGCCACAGGCAGTGGTGAACACCTCCATGCAAACACACGGAGTCAACAATGCTCAGGCCGAGCCGAGTTTGTCAGCTTGAGTATGTGCAAGAACTTGCGCAATGCCTGCTTGCTGCAGGCCGTAAAGAGTGGCGTCGTTTGGTCCAGACAGTCTGGGAACGCGCCGGCAGGCAGCTGCCGTCACTCGCTCCACTCCCAGCCGAGTCGCACTTTCGCAGGTTGGGCAGAAACTTGGCTGGCCTGGGAGCAGCTGCAGCGCTACCATGGGTGCCACGGCACGTGGAGGGTCTCAGACCTGTAGTGACACCAGCAGCAGGCAGCCCAATGGGGCCTTCAGCGCGGATGAGCATCTCGCAGGTGGGAGAACTCGGCTTGGGGCCGATGGCCTAATCTCCCAGGGATGTCCTAAACGTTGTAACTATTGCTTACCGACTCATGCCGCAAGCGACCTCAGATTTATCGCCGGTGCATCCGGATGGTCAGGCCGCATGCCTTCACGGGGAACGGAGCTTTGCGTTGTGGCAGCTCGGCCAACATTGAGCGGTCTTACTGATTACCGCCACACCGGTCGCCCGGTCTGCCCGGGAAACGTCTCTGATTCAGAGATGGTTCGAGACCTGAGCTTCTGGAGGTTGAGTCCATGTGGTCTCTAGCGCTGGCCTCTCAGCTGGCCCCAGGGGACGAGGCTGGACTGTGAAATGCGATTATGGGCATGACTTGTAGATGGGATTTCTGAGAGGGATGCCTGGCGTGGCGCATCAGGAGCTGTAAGCCAGAGGAATTAGGCTACCACTCCTCATGTGAGAGAACTTCTGCACGAGACGCACATCTTACGCGATGGCCAGGAGGCTGTGCTAGCTTTGGATGCCCTGGAGTCCCTGGCCTTCAACGCTCTGCCGGGCAGTTTGAGCGAAGACCTCTGGTCCCATCCGTACCTTCAGCTGCTTGGCTCATGAAGGGGTGAGAAAGTTTGAGGCTTTGTTCGTGGCACTGGTACACGCAAACACAGTCTTTGCCATCGTCGCGTGATCACTGCGCAGCTGCAGCCGGTTGAGGTTTGCCAACTCTTACGAGGCAGTCTCCAACGAACCCGACCATATTTGGGGACATGACGGCGACCCGTCAGAAAATCGAGCATGTCCGTAACACGCAAGTCGCGCTGCAAGTCAGGTGACCAGTCTGCCATGTATGGCCTGGCGCCGAACTACGAGTGCTGCACATCCAACTTCCACCAGGGCTACCCCAAGTTCGCAGGACCGGCATGTCATGGAACAAGTCGAAAGTGACTGAACCAAGACTCAAGTAACATCAAGTAACGTAAGCTTCTGTGATGGCAACCAGGAAGCCTCTTCTTCGAGGACCTGGGGCAGCAGCAGCTGATCTCGGCAGTGTGGGCACCGAGCGTGGTGTCCCCTGGCCAAAAAATAGCTTGTAAGAGCTGCGCAGCCGAGCCTGTCAAGCTCTCAGGAATGCAACTGTTGGCAGAGCCCACGTGGAGCTCCGGACATCCTATCCGTTCAACTCCTCGGTGGAGTATTGGCTGCTTGCTTCAAGCCGCAAAGCTTGGCATGAAGGTCTGCAAAGATTGCTGTGTCAAGAATGCTTTTTTTTAGCCATTGGCGGCAAGCATTGCCAAGGATTCGAAATGATGAGCCCTTCACTCTGAAAGTTCGCATTCCGAAATTCCTGCGCACCTCGAGACTCGCGGGCACTAAGTTCAGAGACAAACACCTTGCATATCCTTGCATCTTTGTGTCCATTTGTTGTTCCATGCACGTCCAGGCCGTATGCGGCCCAGTGTCAATGCGGCTAACCCAGCCCATACCTTGGTGCAGTGTCATTGTCCTGAGGACTTCGACACGCTTCGTCAGAGTGGATGGACACACCGTCAAGGCCGAGGCGTCTCTGGACTTGGCCCGCTTGGCTGCTCCACAATCTGTAATAATTTGTATAGAGTGCGACACTGTGAATCCTGACCGCCCGGTCAGAAGGAGACCGCCGGCTTCCTTCACCTTTCCATCCCCGCTGCAGCGGAGCGGCTGGCGGTGTCTCTGCCGAATGGGTTGAAGTTAGAAGGCATCCCCATGCAGGAACGTAGGCGGATGTAGCCGTGTTGACACACGTCGCAGTGCTGTTTAGGCCTGTAGAACTGTCCGGCAGAGCCAGGTTGGCCATTACTAGCACCCTGAGGTGAAGATCGATTTTGTAATGGCCCCATCCGTTCAAAGATCAGAAGCTCAAGGCGCGTCGGCTTTCTGCACCTTCGCAAGCCCCCACGCCCTACAGAGAAGAGGCGTCTCTGTCTACTTTGGCCCGCTCCTCCTCGCTCTGGACCTCAATGAACAGTGGCAGTTAGTGCAGAGGCCTGGTGGCTGAGAATTCAAGGTATGTCATGTATGTCAAGAACGGTGCACTTCGAGTTCCGGACAAGGCAGGATTTGCAGCAGTTCGTTGCTCCTCCAAAGGTATACCTTCAATGCTGCTGACTGGAACACCACAGCAACTTGGCCTTCATTCGCCTTGAGACTCTGCGTTGACCGGCAGAGATTTTCAGAGACCACAAGTCAACGCAATGTCTATCTTGAGAGGCGGACGCATCTCCATGCCCTGCGACTGACAGGCCCGACAGTTCTGTCTGCACGAGTGAGGCCGCTCTGGCTTGGCGCTTGGCCATGCCGCATTCGCCGCGCCTGGGCACGCCGAGGCTGGTCAGAGGGTTTTTGAATGCCGGCCGGCATGGACGGATGCTTTGCGGTGCTTCCTGAAAACATCCCAATCCCAAGATCCGTGAAGTCCAAGAAGCTTCTCACCCCTCCAGGCTTTCCATGCCTGGGCCTCGCCCGATGGCTTCCAGCGACTGCCCTGTGGCCCTGGAGGACCCTGCATGGGTGGGTTTAGATATTTTGCTGGCTTATTCTGCCTCCCGAGTGTTGCCACGTTTCTGGCGACATATGTATCTTGCTGTACCTCACGATGGCCTTAATCTGCCTCACGCGATTGCAGCCAACAGGCAACTCTTCTCGCAGTTCCGCCTAGTGCTTGGCCGATTCAACACGGTGCTCCGGGGCCAGTGAACGGCCGCGGAGTCGCATTCGGGAGCGGACTGTTCAAGTGCTGTTTTGGCCTGGTGCCGTTGACGTCTTGGTTCATACTGCTTATACTGCTTGCCCTTTTGCAAAACTTAACATGACGGCTCCATGCATGATCGCTGGCCAAGGCACCTGCCGCGCTGGTGAGCAGGCCGGAGCACTGCACACCTGTAGTTGCTTGTGATGCAGCTGCGAGATCGTCGCCACTGGCACCTTTGCTTCTACGATCCCTTGTCAGGTTCAGCGGACCCTCCTGGCTTATGGGTGCACCTCCATCCGCATTTCAGCCCTCCCGGTGGCTGAAGAGGAACCTCTGATTGTGTGACCGCACAACCCCGCTGCCCGACAATCTGCATCATAGGCTGAGGCAGGGCAAAGCAAGCTGCGGCGCACCGTCGACAAAGCTTCAACGACAGGACTCTGCCGATACTTCGGGCACCTGGGATCGCCTGCGCTTCCAAGAATCTTCCTCGGCCAGTGCTTGGCTCGAGCTCTGTGGCAGGACCGCCCAGAGCTACTGTACCAGGCTTCAGGGCATTTAGACTCCGACAAACATTGTTAGAAGTCTGAACTCTCATCCTTTCCCACAAGCATCACAAGCCATGGACGGCTTCATGGATGGAGATGGGCCTCTTTGGCCATGGTCGGCTGCTAAGATCGAGGCTTCCAGGAGGAGAGACAGAATGCGTAAAAGTCGGTTTGCAAGGTGGGCCTCAATGGTCGTCATTTCTTGTTGCAACTTCCTCTTCTTCAGGCCGGGACCGAACTCAGCAAAGGACGCTTCAGTTGAGTTTCCGAGACTCTAATGGTGCACAAAGCACTGCTGTCAGCAGAATGCCAAGTTCAGCAACTGGAGTCTGCCTATTTCAAGCAGAAAAAGATAATCTAACTATTCAGAAAGATGCAGATTCTGCATCCGCTCCGTCCGCTGCTCCGCCCGCTGCTCCGAGGCACGCGCGGCTGCGGTCTCGGCCGTCACACACACCGCAGGACACGGAGGGCGCGACAGGTATCTGGTTTGACTCTGCTTGGAAGGTGGCGAGGTCAGCTGCACACCCTCCGCGCGATTCAACTCGGAGAGTTTCAGACAGTTGTGTAGGGACCAGCTGACTGCCAGGATCGTCGCTACCTGCGCTATCTGCGGAACCTTTGCGTGCCCTTCCTCTTTGTGCCCTGTCGTGGTAGATTTAGGAAATGCCTTCAGGAATGTCATACATACTGGACATGTCCGTAAGTGTACGCACAAATTTGTCATAGCCTCAGCTAGAGGTGTGTAAAGCCGGACTGCCCCAGGAATGCGCATGGCGCAGTGTGTTCCCAAGTCTCTACAACGAGCGCCAGGCTCTTTCATGCAGCCCGAGTCTCTTACTTGCCTTGAGGTCTTCAGGGTGGGATTCTTGATCGGCCCAACAGTGGCTCAGCAAACAACGATGCAGAGTAGAGCCGAAGGTCAAGAGCAACTGCTTGGGAATCTGAGACAATTGGCTTTGGCAATGTGCGAAGCAAACGCTGGGCTTGATGATTCGGATGCAGGGGGTCAGGTCCTCCTCAACTTAGTGACACATCAATCTAAGTAACTTGTTTGGGCAAAGCATACTCTTGTGCTTGAACGGGTTGGCGATCTTTCCAGCCCAATATCAGTCAGCAGCAGAGCAAGCAGCAAGTTTGCAGGTGCTGTTCGACACACCCCTGAATTCCATCCTTCTGGATCGGAGTTTAGCGGCGATTGGGGAGATCTGTTGGGCGGCTGGGCCGAATTCATGTCGTCTGAGCTGTCGAGACATCCGACAGTTGCATCCTGGGAGGTGCTGATGCTCGGCTTCGGTAGTTGCTTACATTTCTGCGCAGCAGTTCAACAGGATATCAGGGGTTTAGGATGTGGAGCCGGTGAGCCTGATCGAGGACAATCGGTCTCGTCAATCCTCGTGTTGCGTTGACAAAATCTTCAAGTGAAGCTCAGCCTCAGGTGTTGCAGATCTGCTTGATTCTGGAGCAGCTCGCAACAGCCTCTTGACGGCAATCGGAGGTGAGCTAGAAGTAATAAGCGCTTCGATTAAAGCACAAGCTCAGTGAGCACTGGCGAAGAACGTCGGAAAGGGAGCGTCGACGAGCCAGCTATCAGAATTGATGCTTCAGCCACCTCTGCATGTCGACATGCAGACGTGCCCACCTCTTTTGATTCTAGCTTTTCTCTGTTTCCTACTGCCGGCTGTCGCAAATTCAACCAGCAGTTTTCTTGCGACGGTTTCCGACCATAACTGTTCGAGCATGAAGGCCTGCCAGGGCTCAAGAATCTTGTCGTCTCTCTTGCGAAACTGGGGCCTTTGGGGGTGGCCTCAACATGTCGTAAGGTCCACTTCAGTTGCGAGTCTTTAGGCACCGTCAAGATCTTCAAAGGACTCTCGCATAGTCTCAAGATCAAAGATGGCACTTCCCTTCCAAATAGCTTGCGGCATCGCTACCTGCGAACAGCAGGCGAACTGGCTGGGACAGCTTTGTATGCGACATATCGCGACATCAGCACATGGAGCGACCAACAGTTGTGTCCACATTTGGCCAAGCCTTCAGGGCCGCACTGGCGACACCGTCAAGCTTGTTGCCTGACAAGTGGCACCCGACTAGCCTTTGTACTTTTATAGGTCCAGACTACCCAAGAGTATTCGTCAAAGAGAGAAATTAGCTATTCGCTCTATTCGTCGCTATCAGCATGCACGCTCAATCACTCGAAGAAGGACCTGCGGCAGCATTGGATGAAGGGCTGTTGCGGCAAGTGCTTCGTTGAGCTCTGCGCCTCGGCACTGAAGCCGTGCTGTTTCAGTTCTTGTCGACCTTGCCTATACCCTCGAGACGCGAAACAAGCTGCAGTGCTACAGTGCACAGATCGAGCTTGTTGTGCTCAATATGCACGTCCAGCAGATCAGGCAGCATGATCATGGCTCTGCTGGCTTTCGTCGGGGAGTTCTTCTCCTTTGTAGGCTCGTGGGCCGTGCACCCCAAACCAAAGATGCTGGATTGACTGATCTGCTCTAGGATTTCGAGATCAGGTTGTTCAGTTCCCTATCTTGTGCACACAGGTACGACTGAGGGAATGAATCGTCACGTTTGTTATGACGACTTGACTTGTGCCAGGCACGTTTACCACCAATGCCTACTTTGAGGTCTTGGAAGCCATATGCTGCTTGCTTGCGGTGGTGCCTGTAGAGGTACTTTTTTCGCACACTTTCGGGTGCAGTCCGGAACACAGGCCGAAATGGGTCGGCAGAGGTGATCTTTTCTTTCGGTGTGCAGCTGGGGTCTAAAGCAATCGCTTGAAGTTGAGCTTGTCAGCAAACGGCGCTTTTAGTCCTGCTGTCTCGTGACGCATGTCAAGGATGCTGGCATGCATGGCCGTGAGAGGATGAACAGAAGTTTGGGCGATCACGGGCGGTTGACCAGGGCAAGTCTCGTCGATCCATGTACAAGCTCATTGAAAAAGAAGTTCTGTTTGGTCGGGGTTTCCAATGGTGCAAGGAGGCCAGGATGAGCATAGCTCCGGATGCTTTCGGCATGCATACGATGAAGGATATTCCGAAGAGATTAACCAAGGCTGGTGCTCCCTATTCGGTCTGGCCTCGCTGGCGTCCCTCACGCTGCTGGTGCCTGTAATCATGAATCCTTTGAAATCGCAAGACATCTGCAAGTTCACGAGAGCATACTGTTCGGCGGCCTTGATCCTGGAGACATCATCAATGCAGAACGTGTAGGACAGTGTAGGACTCATCCAGCAAGCCAAGCAAAATGGATTTCCAAGCGTCGACTCCTTTGAGTAGGCAGTCTCAGAGGGTTTTTGTCGGGCTGACTTCATCCCGAAGTGACCCAGGTGCGGACGCACATGGCAGGGGCATGTGGAGTGGCTGCCAAGCGGTTCATGGTAGTGCTCACACTGCAGGCCTGGCAGCAAATATCCTAAGGGTGTATTTCAGAGTCTTCTTGAAGGCTTTCTTGGCATGAGTTGCCACGATCCCTGAGGGCTTCTTCTATTGCCCCTACATGATCCTGTACAACATCCCCATGTACTGGCGGATTTTCCGGCACGACGAAGAGGAAGGCAAAACCTACCTATCTATCTTGGAGGGCATCGTGGACTCTTGGAGGACTTCAGTCTTGCTCACTGGTTCTGAACCGTGCAAGGGCGAGGCGGAAAGTCCTCCTGGGTTCTTGTTGAGGTGCGTAAGCATGCATAAGCCTCAGAAAGCCATGGCAGCCTGCCTGGAGGACCCGTGAAAGGTGCCAAGAGTGGCGCTGTTGGAGGGATGACTGGTTCTGGATGTCCTTCTACTTTTCTTTCGCAGTTTGGAGCAGACGCCCGGCCAAGAATGTCGTATGCTGGTCATGAGAGAAGGTCTTCTCTGGATGTGCAGCTTTCTTTGCGCTGTTACTCGGAGTTTTGTGCCCAGGTATCTGCATGATGTATGCTCCAAGACTGAGATTCGCTCGCTTGACCAGCCAGGCTGGTGCACTGTAGACTGCAGACACTTGGTCTCTTTCTGCATTCTGCCCCGACTCAGCAAGCAAAGCTTGTTTCGTGCTGGTACAGCTTAGAGCACCTTGAGGATGGCAGCGCATAAAGATGTTAGATGGAGGCTTCACACGCATCGTCACCGAGATGTGACAAGTGTGGAGCCTCTGCACCTTAATCACTGCAACTAGAACAGTTCTAGCTGCAGTTCAGGATGTTCGAGTTTCAAGATACCGCGGCGTGCACTGGAGGAACAATGCTTGCAAGCCTAGTGCCTTGCGCGACAGCAGCTGGCAATTGACTTCTGGTGTCTGGTTGACTCGTCCAAGGGGTTGCAGCATTCTGCCGACATTCTGGCCTTGGTTCTTTATTGCCGGCTCCAGGTCAGCACTCCCGCTCCTGATGGTTGGGTGTGGGTGACGCACCCTCTACCAGTTCATGCATGAAGTTTTGCCCAGACAAAAACAGGGAGTCGCAATTACAGAAGACGTTAGGAAAGACGAGGCATCTTGGACCCTACATGGTCCCATGCCAGTCGCCGCCGTGCTGCCCGAGGTGTGCTTGGAGTGGCTGGGTTCCGCTGGAGTTCCGTAGCTGTCGATTAATCAAAAGCTCGAACACACTGTTGGTGCTGTAAAACGCTGGTGCTATGTCGTGCTCGAGAAGGGTTGTCGAAGGGGGATGTGCTCACCGATCCCCTGGCACGAGCTCTCAAGCTGTGACACATCTGATATGATAAAAAGTGGATGAGCTGATTGAACAGTCCAGTCTCGACACTTTGTCCAAGACCTGCCGGCCTCGCTCGTCAGCTTTTCGATCCTTCACTTCGCAAGCAATGCGCTCTTTCGTAGACATTGCCGCGAACTGCTTGGCAGCAAACTGCAGAGCAGCTACTTCTGGGATTTGCGGGCCTCAGGATGCACTGATTGACAGACAGCCCAGAGCCATGACGCGCAGCTTTCAAGACTACCAGAAGGCGCGACTTGGGCCCGGATGTTTTTGGGCTCCCATTGAGTTCTGCAGCTGTACTGGTACCTGTCGCTTGGCGCAGGAGAAGCAAGAAAGGGAGTGGAAGGAGAAGGCCAGACCGATGGCTTTCTCAGAACCACGTCACAGCCTCGGACGCAGGTGCAATCCCGCAAGGAGGCCATGAACAACGCACAGCGAGTGTCTCGCGCCACCGAATTCAAAACGCCTGGGCCCTGGGGCCTACCTCACCACTTCCACTTCTCCGGACAGTCTAACCGAACCGAGCATAGCTCTTGCCCATGTTGAGCAGTACAGATGACGCGAACGCTTTTTTTTCTGAACTCGGGCCTGCAAAGGGTCACTGCTTCGCAAGTGTTGGCATGCTTGGGATGGGAAAGGTCCGTCATGCCATGCGTTTTCTTCGAGTATGCTTTTCAGGATTGGCAATGGCAAGTTCAAGTGCGGCAACTTGCTGGAGGCCGGAGTGCTTGGGCCGCTTCGATTGACAGCGCCAGTTAGCCAAGTCACGTAGTACGTATCATCCCCATGCCGCTTGTATTCGTTATGCGATCTCGAGCATGCCGCTGTCTGGTTTTGTCGCTATCTGCTTTTTGAATGCTAGTCCACGGCAGGCCAGGGACTACTACCGAGAAGCCGTCATTTATGCCGGCAGCCTAGCTTCAAAGCCCTCTGTCCGCTCGCGTCGGCAAGCTACACGATCAGCGGATCCCTCGTCAAGTTGTCACACTTCCACAGTCTCGAAGGTCGAGGATCTTGTGGATGCTCGCCGCAAGGACATTGGTGCAGTGCAATCACGATCAATCACGTTCGTGGACCCGTTCGATTCGCGGCAGCTGCTGACCAGGGGCCTAGGCCGAAGCGAATTTGCTGTTTGTTTTGGCGCAAGAGGTGAGGCCTTCGTAACACTGCGCCGGTTTGACTTGGCTTGGGTCGGCATCTAGGGATCGTCTGTTGTGCTCGGTCCGGATCCTGAATTTGTAGCGAGGAAAAGGTGGAGCTGCTAATGCCGCTCTACGCCAATCTGGCGCAGGCAACGTCTCTTCCAGCCTGTAGGTCCAACAGAAGCAACCCTTTCATGAAACGAGTGGTCACTTTGCACAGCATCCGAAGTTGACCTCTTAGTCACATCTCCTGCGGCAGCAAGGTGTATCTTCGTGTTGAGGAGCACTCCGCAGCGGAGGAGCAGTGAAATCGTGCTGCCGGTAGTCGGCCTGGTTGTGTTGGCTGCACGTTTCTCGCGGAAACCCCAGACGGCCTTGAACGCCGAACCTGCGAGGGCAGTGCATGTAAGTGTGGTGTCAGTCCAGCTCCTTGCGCTGCCGTTGCCTGCCATGAGTTGGGGGCAGCGGAGCTTTGAGCAACCGGACGACATGATCCTAGGGCTGGCCCGTGATGGCATTGGGCGGACCCTACAGGTAATGCTGGGGGTAAATCTCGTGCCAGTGCTGTGATCCTCATTCCACAGGAGGTGTGCAACAAAGCTCTCACACTTGCGGAAGTGCCCCGCAACAATGTCTCGTCGCAGAGGCCTCAGGGATTCGCTCAACAGTTTTGTCATTCTCAGTCTGCGGGCTTCGGGGCTGAGACGCTGGGCGGCTGGGCCTAAAATCTCTCGGTTTCCCTCCGAAAGCGAGGTCTCTCCGGGCGAAAGCACACTTCCGCCGTGCCGTTGCGCGGCGCGTCCTCGGAAAAGCCGAGGAAGCCCGTGCGGGTCCCTAGCCAGGCTTGGTGAAGTTGGTGCTGTGTGGTTCAGGCTTCTGTGGTTGCAGGGCTGTGGGATGTGATGACCATGTCGGAGTGGCCCGGGTGCAACATTGCCTCCACCCAGCCACAAGAATTTTCCAGGCTTTCCCTTGTCAGTCCGAGCTGGCCTTGAGGTGACGACCTGCAAACGGTCCTGCAGATGCAGCCGGATCACGCCGAGGTGGGGCTTCAGCACCACATCATTTTCTGGGTCCTTCGTTGAGCATGGCTGGAGGGGTATAGTTAGTTGTAGTGGTTAGTGGCAATCCAGACATGCGCACACGCGAGTGATTCATGATCGTCTGATGTCGCTGCCTTGGTTTGGAAGTGAATGGCAAGCCTATCGCCATTGCTCCGTTACTGTAAGGTTCAAAAAGAGCTGGCGGCTGTCCGTGCTATTCTCTCCGACAGAGCCAAGCAGGCCGGACCGTTGTCGGAAGCTCGTCCTAGAGAGCCGCTTGCTCTGAGAGGCCAAAGCAGCCTGGGGCGGCTTTTTGCAGAGACCTGCGGGGGACCTGGGGTGCTGCCCACATGCATACGGAATCTTCCTTCTGCGATAGATTGGCTGCAGCCTGCAAATGCATAAAAGGAGGGTTCAGGTTGCCACGGCCCAGCACCAGCTTTGTGAGTGCACAAACGGCCTTGTGGGGTCCGATCAGCTCAGCAAGGGGGGTGCGAGGTAGAACAGGCCCTCACCAAGCCTTTGCGACTTCAGATCATCTTTTGCGAGGCTGTTGACAAAGAAGCCCGTGGGCACCCAAGCAGTCTGTCGTGATCTGCTGTATTGCACCTTTGTTCATCCGATGCATCTCGAATCGGACATGCAACTCAACGAGTCAACTGGCATCGAATCGAAGAGGCAGACCATTGAGCCTTGCGGACTTTTCAAACGACGTTTTTGAAACGCAAAGCCGTGAGATCGTAAAGCCTGGAAGAATAGTGGCAAGACAAGAGCCGCTTAAAGAACGGAGGAGGTGTGCAATGGCGTGCCAACGGTTTCACAGAGAAGGCTGTCGCGTCAACTGTAATGTTGGTTGGATGTTCACGAGTCGTAAATATTCGCCTCCATGCTTCGACTTTCAAGGGGCTCCGACGTAGACTCCACTCTGCGTGTCACTCTGCACATCGCACGGCAAGGCGAGGAGCGAGACCGGAAAGCACAGGAAAAGCGGCAAAAGGCCCCCGGTTCGTGATTTCGAGCCCGGTGCACACGGTAAGGGAAGGAGACAAGCGGAGGCTCCGCTCGGGCTCCAACCTCTGGGAGTCGCGACTCTGCTTTGCAGGCCGCAGAGCGCCGGCAGGAGCGATTGCGAAGGGCGGAGGAAAGGCAACAGATGCAGGCCACTGTGGGCCGCAACAGATCAAGACTTGAGAGTTGAAAGCTTCAAGTTAGGGAGGGGGGAGGGCTTTCTCGGGCTTCAGTCTGGTGCGCAGCATGGGCTGCATGGGTTTCAGCAGGGAGTTGCCTTCCCTGAATGGCCGATGATCTGATCTCGCAGCCGCGGGCTCGTCACGGGAAGGTACGAAGTTTTGCTCTAGGCACTCCGAGTATGGCCGTCGAGCCGCCGCCAGTCCCGGTGCCAGAACTTCCTGGCGAGGTGGCTGCGTGTGGCCCATGCATACTGCTGTGTGGTACTGTGGTACAGTCATTGTATCTTGCCTTGCTGCAAAGCTTCTGTCCTGGATCACGTCTCTTGCAAGCACCACGCAGGTCCGGGTCTTGGATGAGAAGAGTGCCCGGGCCCACTTGAACCCGCACATGAAGCACCTGGCCGAGTTTATCATCAGGATCCGACCCCACTTGCACAAGACGGAGTAGGCATTCCTATCCAGCTGCGCCCTGAGTGCAGAGTCGAGTACGTACGGCGAGATCTAGTACAGAGAGCCATCCCGGATGGGTCACCTCCAAAGATCCAGCAGTGAAGTTAGCTGGAGCATCGGGGCCTTCAAAGCATTTGCTTGTAGGATCGTGTAGCTTATGTAAGTAAGTGGCAAGAGGCTCGAGGTCCTTCTGTTCATCACCCGCAGGATGACCGCCATCCGCCCGGAGATTCAAAGGTCGACCAGTGCTTTCTTCGTGCTGTGGGGCTGCTCGTCGCAAATCTCAGTTGATGTTTTTCTGCAACGAGGCCTGCTTCCACCAGCTCTGAGACTGAAGTGTAAAGGTCCTCGCCAGCTCAAAGTGAGGGAGTGGAGTCGCAGGCAGTTGATTTGAAAGGTCTTCCCCCTGGCTCTCCCAGCAAGGCTTGGGCCACGTCCTGCGCGACAGTGGAGCCAGTGGGACCCCTGCTCCTGAGTTAAGAGTCACTGTCCCTAACGCAGAAGATCTGAAACAGAGTCGACGAATCGGGGCGGCGTTGCTTGGCCTTTCAGCCTCTCCCGCAGGAAGAGCTTCTATCACCTCAGCCGAGTGGCCGAGGCTGGGCCGTCAATTGCTGGTTGGAGGGTGGAGAGAGAGCAGCATACGAAGCGGAAAGAAAAAAGATGAGAAGGACAGAAAGAGCTTCAGAAATGAACCAAGGCACGGAGTGCAATGCAACCAACACTATCCAAATACGACTAATCATGCTACCGTATTGCCTATAATTACCATCTGTCCGAGCACACACACACACATCTTTAATAATCACGCTAAGTATTGCCAATGATCCCTGTAATCCATGTACTACTTCACCCAATCGTCCACATGCAAATGATCATATTAAGTACTGCCCATAACCATTGTACTCCTGTGCAACCCACACCATCCAACCACACATAATCCGACTAAGCACTGCCAATAGTCCTTTTACTACTACATCGTTACACCAACAAAATGTCAACACCCTCAAGTATGCTATGGTTTTTGGCAACATCCCCTCTAAGCGTCATAACTATTCCAATCCTCACCGTCATATCAACCTGTATCACTACCTCAACGTATCAAACAAGTTATCATCTGATTTAGGTGCCAAGCGAGTACATAGTAGACAGGTTTTCTATGTACCAATCACAAGTCATGTTCGTTTCTATGCTAGCTAAGCACCACTTAAATAAATGAGATCCGCTTATTATTTAGTTCATGGTTGCTTGAATAATGGCTTGCCATCTAAGTACCCAGTGCACACGTACCAATCCAGTCCTAATCACAAAATCTGTTTGTGCTGTAGGGAACTACAACCTTAAACTCGAAATTCCAAGCAACTTGGCAAGGTTTTGGCAGCCTGTAACCCCAACAATAGACCAAAAAAGCCGCGAACGCAGACGAGGATGAAAGTCACGAACACCAGGTTATGATCCGAAACCCACAGCACGAAGAACACAAAATGACAAACGCACTCCTTGCTCCGATAATGTCCGTTGTAATTAGTAATAAAAACACAACTACGAGAGGTAAGTTCATGAGGTTGCTGAGAATCGTCAGATTGGGGCTGTAGGCCTCCAAGTTGCTGTGAAACTCAGACGCTCCCATTGGTTTTTTCCTGGCAGGCACTGGATGAGTTCTGGTCCCATTCGTGGCAGGAGCACGCCTGGCGAAAGGTCGCTGCACTTTTAGTTCTGTTGCCCGGCGTACATGGCCGCTAGTTTTCGGGGGTTCATCTCGGAATGGAATGTCTTTGTCATTGGTATTATCAGAGATCGAGAAATCTGGTAGACTTTGCTGCCTTCCGGCACGAGCACGGTGTGCTTTTTGGGTCTCTCATCTTTCCTTCTTCTTGCATCTGCTCGCATTGATCCCTTCGAAGTTGTTTTCCCCGTTCCCACAGCTGGACTAGCCCGTGCGCACTCACCGAGGAAGAACGGTCCAGCGGCAGCTGTGTATCTTAGCAATTCAAAGACCTTCAACCGGTGTTACACTGATATAAACTGATAATTACCATGTGCGGACTTCTCTCGATTGAGCATGTTGTTGCTTGGCGTCGACCGCCTCGAATTCTGATCCTGACATTCGCATGCCCTGACCCTTTTCCATCTTCAGGCTAGGGACGCTGGCCGCCCTTATTGCAGCGGCTCTGAAAAGTGACTGGGCCCAATTTCAAGAAGCAGTGGCTCATCCGGACTCGTTTCTTCAAGCTGTGTCTGCTTCGTCGGCTGCCCGACCTTGCCGAGGCGCAGGCTTCCTTCCTGGTTACGAGAAGCCATCGATTGCCTCCTGGCAGTGAAATGCCCATGTCAGCGACCAACAAAGACTAGGCAGAGGCCCTCATTGTCCAGCCTCAACCACTTAAAATAAAGCGATAGGAGGGCCAACGGAATAAGACGCGCTGTTGGTCGTGAAAGCTGCCTCCAGCATGTGCCACAGCGGGCTGCCGAAGCACGGCTCGGCTCTCCAGGACCACGTGGGGCATCATCACCACTACGAGTTCTCCCTCTGGGCCCTTGGTGCGGGAGTGCGCCTTGGCTCAGGAGTGTCAGGATGGGCCGGTGCCGAGTCATTCGCCTCATGCCCAGAGGCTCACGGCCTGCCTTACCTTGGTGTTTTGGCGATCCCAGTCCTCGGTATTCCTGGACAAAGTTTGCATCTTGGCCTTGATGTTTCGCTTGCGAAGCTTTAGACACTTAGTCACTTAAGCATCTGCCTTCTTTCGCTGCAATTCCGTACAAAGGCATCAATCAAGCCGATGAGCATATGAAGGCCGAGGGCATCCTGAGTATCGGCGGCTTTCTGAGAAGCTCGAAGAGCCTGTTGGTCCTGTGGGATCCGACTTATGTGCTTTGGCTGATTCGCTTGCGGTGGATTTGGTCATTGTTCGACGGGGTTCAAAGGTTTGCCGGTTGCAGTCAGATAGATAGCAACACATCTCTACAGATCGGACCTTGCCGATCATCCCGCATGCACATTTGCACAACAGCAGAAACGACAGCAGCAGCACCGCCGCCGCCGCCGCCCCCACCAGCACCGCCACCACCACCACGACCACCGCCACCACCACCACCACCACCAACCACCACCACCACCACCACGAGCACCACCACGAGCA
>CAJNJA010050008.1:0-25698 GCA_905231915.1 Symbiodinium necroappetens
GATGTCCTGCTTAGACAGCCCGAGCGCTCCATGGACATCCGGATGCAGCCATGCCTCGCAGAGCTGGCCCGAGAACTGGGCCGGCCATCCCCAGCATCGTGGGACAGAGCAAGACCTCCAGCCCGAACCCCAACATGCACTGGTCCTACTGGAAGGGCGAGTGGTACTACTGGAATGGCGGATGGAGGAAGTTTCAATACTCCAATTCGCAGGGCCGCAAGTGATTCAAAGGCCATTTTCGTTATCACCCGATCTGCTTGCTGCAACTGTGTGTCACTGTCCCTAGAACTCACAAACTCTTGGTGCGTGCTGCCCATGTTCTGACAAATGCGTGCTGCTTTCCGTGGTTCACGTGTAGCCAAAGAGTGTAGCTGCAGAGATTCCCTTTCCTGAAGGTTGCGGCAGCTTTGCAGGCCGGGTCGTGTTCAGTTCGGCCAGTCTTGACATTCTTGAGAAGGATACTTTCCAGGTTCATTCTTCGGTGTCAGGCATGGCAGTTGAGCACAGGGGGCGTTCGGAGTCTGGGGGAATCTAGTTGCATATGTGACGGTTTACCAACACTAGCCGCCGCTGTCGTTGGCATCAGCAGTTTGAAGACGGTTCCGTCACATGAACCAGAGCAGTCAGAGCTTAGGCTAAGGATATGGTACGCATCCTGAATCTGAATGCGCAACAACTAGCCAGGAGGTTACATGACCACGCTTGGCCCGGCTTCCCCTGCGCAGGGCCTTGAAAGGCAGAAGACGAGGGACCCGTTTACCCTTTCCAGCAGCCGTCACTAAAACCCAAGCCTGTAAAGCGCCTCCCACACCCCTGACTACAAGCCCCTACGCCAACCACCCGGACCGCGGAGAAAGTGCCCGTACATAGACGTATAGACTAGATGATCTATAGGCCCCTTCTGTGCCAGAAGCCTTCGAAGGCAGTCGAGACTAGAGCTGAGAGTAGCCTAGAGAGGGTTAGAATTACCGGGCTGTCACATAAACCCTATAAGCCCTATAAAACCCTATAAAACCCTATAAACCCTAAACCCGGCGCCTCCTCTCTCGGATGGGATGGCCGACTTGGAGCCCTTCGAGCCCGAGCCGGAGGAGGCGCGGGGAAAAGAGGAGGAGCTTTCTTCCAGAGATTCCTTAGAGAGTTTGTATGGGGCTTTTATATAGGGGTTCTAAAGGCATTTATAGGGTTTATAGGGCCTTTTATATAGGGGTTTATAGGCATTTATAGGGTTTATAGGGCCTTTTGTAGGGGTTTAGCCTATAAGGGTTGGGTTGCCAGGGTTTAGTTAGGGGTTTGAGGACTTTTATAGGGCTGAGGCCGGCGCTTATATCCTCAGAGAACGAGCAGCACGAGTATCAGGAATCACCATCATGAACATAAATGATTGCTGCTCCAAGATTGCCATTGGTAAACTATATGCTTGTTATCGCTAGAGTGCTCCTATAACCATCATTCTGAAGGATGATCTTATGCTAACGAGCATTTCTCACTGTCAGCTCTCTGCTTCTTGTGGGTTGAGGATCCTTCTTAGATCGGACCTTCCTCGCCTTGATCTCAGGAAGCGAGCCCCCCGGGCCGCTCCGGTAGCTGCTGCTGCAGACGCGGCTCTCAAGCGCCCTCAGGTGCCAGAGCAGCAGCTCTCAGAGTAGACGGGGGAGGGCATGGGAGGGGCCCTCACTGAGCCCTTCAGGGAGAAATTTTGGGTTCAGATTTTCAGGCGTTCGTGCCAGCGCGGATGAGCTGTTTTTGCTCACGAACAGCATCGACTGGTCGCAGAAGAGGCCCATCGTCACGCGGGAGGCCGGCGAGAAGAGAGGAGCTGAGGAGCTGAGGAGCTTCTGCCTTGGGGTCAAAGATCAGGTCATCATTGGAGATGACAGCTGGGAGAAGGCCAGTTCAGTGGGCCCTGCATTGCCCGAAAGCGCTCGGATGTAGCAGTGCCTTGGCTTGCGAAGGGCAGCCTACTCCAAAGCGTCGGCTACGGGGAGAACGAGATCCGGCTCCGAGGGGGTCGCAACGCTGACATGATGAAGAAGGCGTTGCAGGAGCCTCCTTTTCATGCTGTTCTTCGCTGTGTGCTTCCTTACGATAATGCACACGGGAGCAAGTGAATAGACAAATCTGCACCATGTAGATAGAGAAGACATGGATCGAAAATATAGGTAGGTAGACGAATCGATAGATCACAGATCGGTATATCAGCACACAGATAGATAGGCATTGATCTTTTCCGGAAGCCCAGAACCCAAAATCGAGCCCTTTTCTGACTTTAGTGGTTCTTGATTCTAAGTGACAAAGCCTCGTCGCCCCTGAAATGCCAATTCCAGCCCTCCAGCATCCAGAAGAGCAAAACAAGGCATTGGGCACGCCGAGGTCAGGGAACCATAGGGAACCCTGGACATCTGATTGTCCAATTCGTGCAGTGTGTGAATAATTGGGTTTCCCACGGGTGCCCGAGGGGCTCAATTTCTTAACCAACGATATCTTAGGCGGTGCTGCTGTCTCGGTAGATAGGTAGAGACCCGTTGGAGAGAAATAGACATAGATGAAGAGATAGAGAGATGATCGAGAGGGAGAGAGAGAGATAGATACATAGATAGATAGGTAGATAGGAAGATGCATAGATAAGAAATGAAGCAGAGGCAAACACGTTCAGTAAACATACGTCTGGCCCTGTGTATGTACGTATGTATGTATGTACGCATGCATTTTTGAATGTATGTATGTAGGTACGTACGCATGTAGGTTTGTAGTCATGCGTGCAGGTGAGCATCTGGGCATGTAAGCATGTAGTCATGTGTTTAAGCATTTCACCAGGGCTCGAATTGCCAGCACGAGCGCTGGAAAATCGCTGCGTGCGAAACCGCACGTCCCGTAGCTCTCCAGGCTGCCGCGGCATTGCCCATCGCCGACTTGGCATAGAGCTGCAAGGAAACTCCGCTCGCGTGCAAGGGCACATATACGGAAAGCAAAGCTCCTTGGGCTACGAGCCAAGCGGGCCGACCTCAACAAGGTCTGGAGGCACCATTCGGCCTCCGCATCCCTTGCTGCGTCTCTGCAGCATCACTTTGGGTTCTGTGCTATTAACCCGGACATGGGCCGTGGCGCCAAATGGGAACACCAAGATGTGCGATCCTCACAGCCCTCGCGGCCTGGACCATCGTGGGGTCTTTGGCGAGGAGCCCAGTCACCCAAGGCCCCTGGAGGACCTCCTTGGAAGAAGGGGAGCAACAAAGGGGATACGGAGCGGCAGCAGGACCGCTTCCCAGCTTACGACTCCCGGCCACCGAATCGGACAACCGAACAGGTTCCTCGACCCCGCGATCGCGACCTGCAAGTTGTCTCGCTGCTCGAGGATGGCGAAGAAGCCTTGGTTCCGGGGGTGCAGAAAGCCCTGAATGGAGCTCGCAAAGCAGAGGCGCGTGTTGCCCGCCTTGTGAGAGACAAGAAGAGAGCGGAGCAGCAATGGGCCGAGTATGTCAGGGACTCGCGTGCAGCCTATGTGCGGGAGCACGAGCGGCATCAGAAAGCCCTGGTGACGTACGACAGGGACTTGGTGGAGGCTATGGAAGCGCAGAGGCAGGCCCGGCTTCTGCTTCGCCATGCCGCGATTCAAGAGGAGCTCCCTGCACCCGAGGGCATGGAAACGGACACAGGAGACGTCGGAGCCGAATGGGAGCAGATGGTTGCGGGCTGGGAGGCGGAGAGAGCAGTGGAAGACGACGCGTTGCTACGCAGGGCCTTCCAAGAACGGGACCCGCGCACTCCCTCCAGCCGGAGGGCTGCTCCCCGCTCACCCCATCCTGCGGAAGAGTCACATGCTGCAGCTTCAGCTCTACCCGCACCTGGGCCAACCGACCTGCCGCCTACGTACAACAAGAGCTCGCCGATGCATCCTGCTGCCAGATTCGACCCGTACCCGGCAGTTTCCCCATGTGTGACCCCGTTGGCTATTCCTGGGGATGTCAGCGATACTCCGACACCTGCGGGGAGGCCCCCGGCCTCGGGCACCTCTCCTGTTCTACCAGGCAGTCATGTTCCGAAGGAGGCACATCGGCAGGGGATCAAGGAATCTTCGAAGTTGGCGCCAGAGAGACCAGCAGTGCATACCGAGCTGGCCGACAAGCTCCAGGCCAAACGATCAGCTGCGATGAGACCTTTCGGCCGCCCACCTGGCCTCGAGGCCCCAGGTGCCGGAACGGAGCTGCCACCCGCACTCGGGGCCAACTTCCTCGACGACGATGGAGACGAGCAGATCGGAACGGAGGAACCGCCACCCAGTACGACGGACATCGAGTGACTCGGCCTAGACGCAGCCCGGACGCGCAATGTCATCACTCCCCGCTGGACTACAGGCTGGGAGGACCAGGCACTGAAGAAGCTTGTTTGGGTAAGCTTCCAGAAGCCATGTTTCCCCTCGGTCAATGTTTTTCAGCCGGAGGTGTTGACAGTGAAGTGTCCTGGGCTGCCTTTTCTCACAGCGGTGTACAGTTTGTCGGTTTTTGTAGCGGGCTCCAGCCTACCGCCCTTTTTCGACTCACCGCGTGCCTTGGCTCAGTCTCCCCCCCTTGGTCTGTGGAGGGTGATGCTGGGTCAAGGTTGTCTCCCATGTGGCGGTTGCTGGCTCATTGGGATCTTGTGCCAGTTTGCCGCCCTTCGTTTGCACCCGAGTCGTTGCTTGGACTTTCCGTCCCTTCCATCCGCAGCATGTCCTCCTCGACACTGCATACAGGGCCCCAGGGAGGATGCAAATGCGCCTTTGTTTTTGGCTGCACATCCGGGGTCAGCTGTTCTTTGGGCTGCCGGCTTTGTACTGCACAACGTGTGCCAGCAGTCAGGGAGCAGGGAGCAGCATTTGTACGGCCCCTCTCCTGGTGTCCTAGGGGTTTTTGTGGTTTAGTTCCCGCCCCTTGCGACCCTAATACTCAACTAGGTTGCATTCGCAGCGCCAAACAGTGGTATCGGTGGCTCTGGGACCACGGCTGCGATGCACCTTTTCGTATTTGTGCACATGCTGCACCAACCCTGCCCGAAGACCAGCCAGCTTTGGATTGGCTTGTGTGCCTGGCCGCCTTCTTAGTGCCGCTTTGCAGAGGCCTTCTCTGCTGCATTTTCCTCGCACTGGTGCGGTTGCTGCTATGGCCACTGCGGCACAACCCAACTCCTCTCGGGAGACTGTGTGCACTACCTGTGCAAGGTGTTAGGCCAGGCATACTGTGTACACTAGGTCATGTCGGTAGTCTGCGTGTGTGCCTAGACTGGGCCCCCTGGCGCAACAGTCATGGAAGGTTAGGCCTGCGTCCGAAGCAATACCGCCCTGCCCGAAAGGTGCGGCGCAGCCTCTTTCAAGCCGGCCTTCTCGCAATGCTTGCCATGCCGACCCGGATTCGTGCACCGGCTGCCCTCGTGTGTTCGACTTGGATCTTCGTTCCGGGCAGTCATGCTATGACCAGACCTGAAACTAGGGCCGATCTAAGACCCGACGCCTTTCCAGCATTGATTCCTGCAGTACCTGAGCACCCCATAGGACAAGGTGCCATACCAGTGCCCTGGCAGGACACGGAGCGACAGGCTCGGGCAGCGACATGTATGCACCAGCACCCTCTTCCATGGGTCAGCGAGCCGGGCCGCGAGCCCTCAGCGAGATACTTAGGGGTGTATCTCTACACGCCACACTACCGGCCAAGAGCTTTTGCTATTAAAATGCAGGAGGATTCCTGCATGCGTGGCATCTTTGACACATTGCTGGACTGTGCTCCAGGCGACCCCTCCCAGGTCTGCGACTACATAGTCCCTATTTTGCCTCAGCGTTTTCCGGGGTACCTCTTTGCGATGAGGATGCCCGGCATCATTCGAGGCATGCAAGGCGGTTTAGCAGGAGTTATCGTCGACCTGACTGGGGTCGGCGGAGGTTACTTCTCTACAGTCTTGCCAAAGGAGATGGAGTACGAGAGCTTGCGCAATTTTGCACTGCCGCTTGCTAATGCTGGGATTGAAACAATGTACTTCTTCATTGGCTTGCGTAATAAGCCATGGCCGCCGTGTGCCATTGTAACTTTGCGCGATGGTGAAGTTATTCACGCCGCCACTTCACCTGAACCGAGGCCTAGGAGGTTGCACCCTGAGGCTTTGTTCCAGCCGCAAGCTGTCCTCGGGTCCATGCAGCATTTCTTCGATGTGGAAGTACATGAGGCCAGGTGTGTTCTCTATCGTGACAACCGATACTCCATTCCGCCTCACGACCATCCGGGGGTAGATATTTTGACTCACTTTGCAGACGGGCTGCGACTGCAGCGGGTCAACTTGCTCTCATGCACCTTTCCAGTGGATGAGCTTGACGTGCATGGCAGGTACTGTCCTGAAATCACGGCTATCGTTGACGTGCCTGCGGTCCGGGAAGGAGACATCCTCCCCGATCGAAGTGATTTTTTCACTCTATGTGACTTTAGACCCCTTGGTTTTAAACCACGGGTTCTGCATAGCCACGTACCGCTCCTGCATGTTCCCAGCCTCCTCTCCGACCATGGCATTCATCTCCCTGCGGCTTACAAGGCAGGTGTTGTCGGAGGGAAAGTGAGAGGTGATCATGTTAAGGTGCGCGGGAATTCGACTTTGGTGTTTTTCGCACAAATAGTGGGGAGTAGTTCCAGCTCTTCCTCCTCGGATGACAGCGAAAACGAGAGCCCTGTGCCCGCTGAGCCGTTGTCACAGCCCGAGGAGTCTACTGCTCCTATAGCACCTGGCGCCGACCCCAATCGTGACTCGCCTCCTTGGGAACTACTGCCCACTGCATTTGCCTATCCGACAGACGGCGGTGTAACAGAATGGGCTGAAGGAGGAGGAACCTTTGCCGGCATGGCGCTCTTTGACACGACTTTGCCTGCTGAACATGGCTGGAACTCGGGAATGGCCCCGTCTTTGGCCCATTCCCCGGCGCCTACTCCGGACTTGCCGATGCCTGATGCAGCACTCCCCCAGCCCCCGCCAAATGCTGAGGCTGCAATGGACGTTGTCTCGCAAGACGAACCCGACAGTGGTGCGCCGTCCCACGAGCATCAGCCTATTACGGCGTTGGTGTATGCACCGAGCTTTATACCTGAAATGCACACTGTTGATGTGGCGTTCCCGTGTGGGGTCAACCGTTTGCTCGTGGCTGTCAACATTCTGCGTGATGCAGACCTCGCCAAACATTTTCCGGTCTTGTCACCAGTGACGCCTCAGTTGCATGCTCAACTCGCCACCTTTGTTGCCACGCCGCAATGGCTCACAGATAGGGTTGTCGTGATGATTGATACCAGCAAAGTCAACGGGTGCGTCTTTGCTGAAGCGCTGCCTCTCGTCATGAGTCGAGAAGCACTCCTGTCGGCCGCCTGTTTGCCAGAGGACGGCCTGTATGGGGTTTTTGTTCATGGCTTGTCGCATCCGCTTGCGCATACCCAGACTATTCGCCTTGTCACCGGTATGCTGCTTGCGTTCCTACCGGAGCATCTCGGCGCACCTGCGACACGGGACCTCTCACATATGCTCATCAGTGGCGACGGATGGGATGTCAACGCGGAGGTACCAGGCCCCTTTTTCGCCCCGGGTAGCCACTTCTACTTGCTGACTGATAATCTCCCGCAGGTCTTCGAGGTACAGGCAGGCAGACGACGGCACTTCAGAACCGATGTCGCTGATGCCGTCGACAGAGAGTTTGAACGACTCTCTCTTATTGCAGCCAAGCCACGAGTACTTGACCTCTTAGTTCAGGGGCATTTGATGTCCGGAGTGTTCGCTGTCACTGAGCACTTCCAGCCACCGCTCCAATCGCATCGTGGGTCGCGTGCTGACCAGGTTGCCGTCTTTGTCGATTGCAGGCGCATCCTGGCTGGCTTTCGTTGGGTTCTGCTACCAGCCGGGCCCTTGCCAGTGGCTACCCTTCTGCAGCGTTTTGAAGACCGGTGCCCGGCAGGCATGCAGGTGTCCTTATGGGGTCTACCTGTGCGAGTCACCCCAGCAGGTCCGGTTTTTGATTTAGTTACTTAGTTCATGGTCATACTCTCTTTGTGGCATTCGTGGCCAGCGACGCTTCTGGCTCTATGGCGCCACCAGATGACGGTCCGCCTGACGGGCTACGCCCCGGGGCGACGAGTCACCGCACTGCACCACCAGGCGACCGTACTGAGCCCGGCATTGGCCAGACTAACGCTAGTGCCGCTAGTGGCTCTGATCAGTGCACCAGGAGTCGATCCCCGAGACCAGTCACAGAGACTCCAGCTGCTGTAGCAAGGCAGGCCTCAGTGCTACAGCCGCTGCCGGAGGGCCGCCCGGACGCAGAACTTCCCCTGACCCGGGCTACGGGAAGTCCTCTTGCCCTGCCCTTTCCCTAAGTGGTCCTGTCAGTGGACATGAAGGTACTGCCGCCCGGCCATCAGTCTCCCTACGCATTATCTGCCCACGGACTGCCGCTTTTGTGCAAGCGTATGCCGACTCTTTGCAGCACCAACTTTCTGCGCCAGGGTCGTGCATGCCGGCAATCCAGTACCGACTCCTGAGTGAAGCTCCGTCACTCCCGGGTCCTGCTGCCACCGCCTATAATAATGCCAGGGCTATTACCCGCCGGCTGGGTTTTCCCTGGCCGCTTGCACCCAGGCTTCCAATATTACCTGCAGCACCCGATGATGACTTTGAGGAGCCTCTAGACGAGGACGTCGCCCATCTGGAGGCTGTCTCTTTTGTCCTCCTGGCGCCCGACTATCTACCTGAGATTGTCGACATGCAAATCCTGATACCACAGACTCTCGTCGAGGCTTTTGAGGTGCTGGATTCTTGTCGATGCCAGACCACCAGGGCCTTATTCCCGTTCCTCTGCCCCGTGTACCCCCAACCGGACCCGCGTTGGGGGCATGTTTTGCTGATCCCGGACTGGACAGGAGATTGGCCGGTTGTCTGCTTAGACCTTACTTTGTGGGACGGCAGAATCTTCGCGGCGACGGCCCCCCCGGAAGCAGATAAGCACACCCTCTTGAATCTGGCAGGACTGTCAGGCGCGGCAGCAGTCGACATTCACGCGCCTGGTCATGACGGCCCTCTGGATCATGGGGTTGAACTCCGCCTGTCTACAGGCATGTGCCTGACTTACACAATTGAAGGTACCCCTCCGGGTGCATCGTGTTCTCTAGCCGATATGCTGCGAACCTCTGCTGCTTGGGCGCCTACGCCCCCGTTGCAAGCCGCTCCTCAGGAGGACCGGTACTGCCTTGTTTCCGAAGGCTTTTACTGTGATTTTCTGCTCATGCCTGCCAGACTGCCCTTTTATAGGGCGGACATCGCTGCCCGTTGTGGTCTGCAGCCACACCTGTTGGCCGTGAGTCCGGCGAACCCACCCCCTGCTGACTGCTGCATCTACGGGAGACCATGCCGAACCGTCATTGCGGCAGGCTCCAGCCATGTCCGGGACGCTGATCGCCATGACGTTGTTGGTTTCCTTGACTGCAGACCCATCCTTGAAGGGTGGAGGCGACTCCCAACTGACCGGGGTTGGGTGGACCTGCAGGCAATACGGACAAACCTAAGCAGAAACGCGCCTGAGGGATATTGTGTCAGCTTTTCTGACTGTGGCCCGCACTGGACGTGGCTATGGATTAATGCCGGCCAAATCATTCAAGTCACGTTCAGTCCGATACGTGCGCAGGGGGAGGCCGCTGAATCAACCGATCGGCCTGCCCCTTGGCAGTCTCCTGCGCCCCCTGCCCCTCATGGTCCAGCTGCCGCGTCGCAGACACAGGGCCCCAGCTTGGGGGAACAATCCAACGGCAGTCCCTTACCACCATCAGGTACGCGCAGCCATACTGAAGCCCAGATGCGAGCCCTCGCCCTGCACATGCTGCAGGCGATTGACGGAGAGGTGTCCTTTGCAAAGATGCGACCAGCTTGGCCGTTTGCCCAGCTTGCCGCAGATCCTTTGATCTCAAGGATGTTCATGTGTTTGCCCGGTTTCTTTGTCGATGCCTCTTTGCTCAGGGGCAACCGGTACGACACCCCTGCGCATGCCTTGAGAGCTGGCACCTGGCGGGAATGCAAGCTCCTTCAGGAGCCAATTGGTTCAGCGCCGGGACTGAGAGGGCCGATTGCACGTGTCCGCGCTGTCGCGCATGCCATGGGCGATCCCTGGCCCTTCCTGCAGGCAGAGGACCAGGATCTCGAGATTGATACGGACCCAACTGTTGCGCAGGCAGCTCTGCCAGCTCTTGCTGACCTGGCCGTATGTGTCCTCACGCCAGGACATGGGAAAGAGCACTTAGTTGTTCGTCTCCCTACCCCTGCACATGTTGGCGATGTAATGGGCGCCGTCCGCGCTGCAAGAGAGGACTTCCGTGGAAGAGTTTTTCCATACCTGTTTTTCCCGCCCACGCAGCCGCGCCATGATGCCCTGCTTGCTGCCGCCTATCCCTCATGGGCCGTTGTCGACACCTTTGCGATCTTCAACCTCGTCCAATATGACCGGCGACTATTTGTCGAGGTCGTGCCTGCTGTCCTTACCAGACGTATTGTGCTTGATCTGGCGCGTCTCCCTGCAGGGGCTGAGGTGCAGGTCTACCTTGATGACTCTCCCGCGCCCATGCCAATCGACGAGGAAGTTCCGGTCCGCACCGGGGTGCTCATCTCCCTCTACCCTGAAGAGATGGGTCGCCCTCCCTTTTTCACCGTCGCACAAGTGCTGCAGCATGTTGGCTTGCACGCGGGGCAACCGGTGTTCGTACCAGCCCCGCCTGGCAGACACCTCTGTATTGTGACGGAGCAAGGGCATACCTTGCTGTCGTTCCCGGCTAGCGAACCCCTTCCCAGCCCGATGACCATACCTGCGCTCATGGGCTACCCGCTTGATGCGCGCATTTGTCCGTCACAGCACACCTCTGAGGACGTCGAGTTGTGGGGTTACCCGTGCAGTGCGGTTCTCGCCGTTGTCGAGACTGCCGCGAACCCAGCCGAACCATACGCTTGTATAGTTGACGCCAGGGGGCTGTTGCAGGGTTGGATGCTGTTCACTTTTGGCGACTCCGGCCTTGACACAAATGTGCTTCGAGACCTTCTAGAGACCTTTATGCCACCCCATTGGCAGCTCCATCTCGAAGGCGCTGACACTGAGTCGGGTGTCCTCTGTTGCCAAGATGGACATGTTGTCTACGCCTCCTTTGTACCGGAGACCCTTGCCGACCATCAGCCAGAGAATGATGCGGAGTGCACGGACAGTGAGGCACGTACCGAAGACCCCTCAGTTGAATGGGGGCTAGCGCCCGACTCAGCCGAGATGGACTCGAACAGCAGCTCTGGCACCAGTCGAAGCCGCACCCCAAGACGTGATACTACCGCCAATGTAGATGCTATGGGGTTGCGAGTTGGTACCAGCAGCCAGAAGCCCGCACGGTGCAGTGCCGTGTCGGCCGTCGCAAAAATGCCATCGCGTTGCATGCTTGCCTCCCTTCTAGCCGGCCGACTGCATCCCATCGCGGCTATGAATCGGGGCGAAGGGCCAATGTCCAAAGGGGGGGTGGATTTTTTGAGAGGGAGCTGCGACGACAAGAAACGGTCAGGCCCTCGCCCCCAGCATGGGCTCCACCCGCGACCACGGCCTGTGCCCACCCCATGCCGTTCAAGGCGCAACGATAGACCACAGTCTCCTGCACCCATGGGAGATAACACAGGCCTGGCACTCCGTAGCCTCGTCCAGGGTCTCGGGCCCGCTGTTGTTGGTGATCGGGGCGTAAGGCGGTCCGATAAAGCATCGGGATCTCCCCGTTTATTCGCAGCAAGTTCAGGCAGTGATCCACTGACACTTGCGGTACCGGCCACTCTACTCGAGCACAGTGTGGCTCGCTCGGACTCCCAGGCCTTCTTTTTAGCGGCTACTCTGTTGGAAACTGTCGAAGAGCATTTTCAGGAAGCGCCGCTCAAACTACAGCTCTGTTCTCTCTTGCCGCCGACGACAGCCGCGGATGCTATCCGGTCCCCTCTGGAGGGGCATACCTTCTGGTGTAACTTGAGTTGCACACCCTTCCCCACACCCTGGAGCCGGATGGACATACCAGAGCTTGCTGAGCTGCCGCCCAATGACAGTATGTGCCTTGGCTCGCTTCCCACAGGCATCTGCCCAGCACATGTCTTCGACCTTATGCAACCAGGGGTTGGCATTGTGTCCCTGGGGGAGACCCTGTGTAGCCTGTCGCAGGCTGATGTAGCCTTTCTCCGACAACTTCAGTTCGGTGATGCGGACTTTGTCGGGGACGCCCTGCATTGTTTTACTGATGGGTCATACTTCAGAGCCCTCGGTCCAAGTAAGGACGTCATGGCATGGGCTTGTCTTTTCGTTTGTCCGATCTCCGGTGCGGCTGGTGTTCTATCGGGTCCTGTTCCGTCTGAACTCGGCACCCACGGTGAGGTTGCGTCCGCCTTTATTGCGGAATGTTGCGCTCTCGCCGCGGCAACATGGACAGGAATCACTCTTTTCCACCACCGCCCCTTATGCGTGCGATCGGACTGTAAAGCAGCCATCGAAATTTTTCAGGGCACAGCAGCGTCTGCTCAGCATGGAGTACCTGCTTTCCTAAAAGGTCTCGGTAGCTTGTGCCGCGCCATCTCAAAACATCCGCCTCAACTTTCTTATGTACCTGGGCATTGTGGTTGTCTAGGTAACGAATTCGTTGATAAGGTTGCTAAGTCTGCAGCACATGGGAGGCCGCTGGGCCATGCACCATGGAGCACCGGCATAGCACCAACCTGGCTTGAAAACGATTGTGCCCTACTGGGTTGGTGCGGCGTGGTATTGCAAAGCTTGCGAGGCCGTGTTGACCTCCCGCCTGGCATCGGCGGCGGTGCACGGGTGTGCACCGATGATGGAGGGTTAAGTCATTACCAGCTCGTGGCACCCTTTCTCCCAGCGCCGCCACAGGATGCCAGCAGTAGCCCAGCGGATGTTTGGGGTCGCATGTCTGTGCGCATGTGCTCCTACAATGTTTTGTCGCTGAATAGTCTTGCGGTCGAGGGGCGTGCCTCTGATGGGCTTGCATTCCAGCCGGCGCGTCCCGCCCTGCTTGCAGATAGTCTGCGGCAGGCCGGAGTCCACGTAGCCTTTCTGCAGGAGGCCCGTACCGAAGTTGGTACCTTGACCTCAGGTGGGTACCTTCGATTTTCTTCCGGGGCGGAAGGCGGTACTCTAGGCACGGAAATCTGGGTCCGCGATGGCTTCCCTTGCCTCCAGCACCCTACCGACCCAGGGCAACATGTGCGCTTTCGCCGGGAAGCCTTCTGTGTCCTGCGCAAAGACCCGAGGCGACTTTTCCTGCTTTTCAGCAGTGCATCCGTCAGATTGCTGCTGATCTCTCTTCATGCGCCCCATCGAGCCATGGTGGACAGCGTAATTCGCGCGTGGTGGGTCGAGACACAACAGCTTGCGCTGCGCTTTGGCAAGGTCGCTGCAACCGTTGTTGGTGGCGACTGTAATGCTGCGGTGGGCTCCTTGCCATCCGGCGGCATCGGCTCCCACGATGCAGAGCGAACCGATGATGCGGGTACCTACCTAGGTAGCTTCCTTGAGGAAGCAGATTTGTGGCTCCCCTGCACGTTTGGGGAATGCCACCACGGCCCCTCAGGGACGTATGTGCAGAAACGCAATGGTTCGCTTACCCGCATCGATTACATTGCGTGCCCAGCCTCCTGGAAGGATGGTAGTGTGCGCACGTGGACTGACCCCTCTGTCCACGCGGGGCAGACCTATATCGATCACATCGCCACCCTTCTGCAAGCCGACCTGCACTTGAAAATGCAAGGCAGAAGTGTTGCTCAGGCCTCCCGTGGTTTTAACGCCAAGGCTATGTTGACGGATGAGGGTCGGAGTACTGTGCAAAGTATTCTGTCTAGCGCGCCACAGATTCCTTGGTCTGTGACCCCGCACGCTCACGCGGCTACGCTTGTCGGGTACTTGCAGACGGCCCTAGCCGATGCTTTTCCGAAGGAGAAGCGGCAGCGACACCGGCACTACTTGAGTGACGCCACCTGGGAACTGCACAGGGAAGTGAGTACCTTGAGGAGGTACTGTGCCCAGCTCAAGCGATCCATGCGCTTTCATTTTGCTGCCTCTGTCTTCCAGTCCTGGCGCCATGGGTGTGCCCAGCCCATGTGCGATATGCTCTCCTCTGCGTGGACCAAAGAAGCCCGTGTTGCCGAGGCAGTCCAAGGGCATAGGCTCGGCATTGCGGCAAGGAAGCTCCGATCGGCTTGCAAGCATGATCGTGCACAGCACCTAAGCCAGCTAGCGGACCGAGTCCAGAAAGATGATGCCGACGCCTCTGCTGCGGTCCACAGGCTCATGGGTCTTAAGCGCAAAAAGCCCTTTCAGCCTGACGTCCTACCCGAGCTGCAGAAGGCCGATGGCATCTACTGTGAATCGCCGCAAGCGATCCAGGACAGATGGAGAGAACACTTTATGGCCCAGGAGGACGGAATACCCGCCGCGCCTGAGGAGCTGGCGTCCTTCACTGCCGCCCAAGCCCTCGGGCCCAGTCCGGACTCGCTTGCTGACCTGCCATCGCCCGATGCTGTTCTTCAAGCGATCCTGGGCACACAGAAGGGCAAGGCGGTCGGCCCGGATGGGATCCCAGGGGAGCTGGGCCACGCGGCCCCGCTGCTTCTGCGAGATCTGCTGCTCCCACTTGTCTACAAGGTCGGTCTAACAGGTGTTGAACCAGTTGGGTTCAAGAGCGGCGTTCTCGCCAAGCTCTACAAGGGGAAGGGCCCTAAAGCGGTATGTGGTAGCTTTCGGGCGATCATGCTTCTGCCCACGTTGGCCAAGATTGTGCACAAAGCATTTCGACCCAGCTTGTACCACATATTTGAATCTAACGCCCTCCCCGCGCAACTGGGCGGGCGCAAACGCACATCAGTTGTCCTAGGATCCCATTATACGCGCGCCTTTGGTCGTTGGTGTCGGGACACGCACCAATCTGCAGTCACTTTGTTTGCGGACGTAGCCTCTGCTTACTACTGCGCCGTGCGTGAGCTGACAGCACGGAAGCACGCGGATTCCACTGTGTCGGAAGCGGCTCCCTGTCAAGGGGCCACGCCGCGCGAGGATGTCGCGGAACAACTAGACCAGCCTACAGCCCTTGCGCGTACCCAGGCGAGCCCCTGGCTGGAAACTCTGACGGCAGAGTTTAATGCGCACACGTGGATGTACCTGGCGGGGGACGCACGCCCTGTGGTGACCCGCCAGGGGTCGCGCCCCGGATCGAGTTGGGCCGACCTTTTCTACGGCGTGACGGTGCCTCGCATCATCTCGTGTCGCGACAGCCTCCGACCTCCCGGTGTGCAGACTCAAGCTGTGTGGGCTGTTAGTTGGGACGGCCTCTGCGATCTGTCGGAGCCTAGTACTGTGCCAGACGACTGGACCAGCACCACCTCGCTTGAGGACGTGATCTGGGCCGACGATTTGGCCAAATGTGTAGCAGTGCCGGACGTGGAAGTCGTGGGGCGTGTTGCCACACGCGAGGCTGGCTTATTGACCGAAGCCTTCGCTGCACATGGCTATAGCCTGAGCTTCGGGCCAGCTAAGACGGCTGCCATCATTGCCGCTCGTGGGCCAGGTTCAAGGAAAGTACGTAAAGCCCTGTTTGGTGGTGCCGCAGCTCTTTCTGTGCTGCGCGAAGACAGCAGTCCGGCTATGCTCCCTCTTGTGCCTACATACCGCCACCTAGGCGTTCAGGTCTCTGCGGATGGTGGTATCATGCCCGAAATTCGGCATCGGGTGGCACTTGCCTGGGCTGCCTTCCGGCAAGGCCGCACGCGTGTCTTCCGTAGCAAGAGGATTGCCTTAGTGAAACGAGGGGCGCTGCTCGCGTCGCATGTTCTCACAAAGCTTCTTTTTGCTACTGGTGCTTGGCCCGCTCTTGGAAAAGGCGAACAGGCGATGTTTTCACATGCCGTCCTTTCCCTTTACAGGCAGACACTCGTGATCGGGCCTGATGGGGACCAACACCTCACGCACGCTACGGTTTGTGCACTCCTCCAGCAGCCAGCCCCAGAGGTACGCCTACGGGTGGAACAGGCCCGGTATCTGCTGCAGCTGTTTAACGCAGCACCCATGCAATTGTGGGCGCTGGTGAGACGGGATCCTGCATATGTGCGGCACCTGCGTGCGACCATCGGCTGGCTGTACGGGTGGATCTGCAACACTGCTGAGCTGCCTGACCCACTAGTAGATTGGGAGCCTTGGCGGCTGCTTTTAGAGAGGCGCCCCGGCTTGTTTAAGGCGTACGTCAAGCGCGCCCGAGGGTTGGAGCTTGCCCGCATAACCGGCCTTGCGGCATTCCAGGCCCTACGCTGTGCACTCTCTGCCTTTGCAGCAGGCGTCACGCCAAGCCCGGAGCCCCCAGCAGTCCGCTATGAGGAGGGATGCTTGCAGTGTCGCATTGCGTTCCCGAGTAGGACGGCTTGGGCGTGTCATGCATCCAAGCTCCATGGATACCGAACCACCGCCACCCTACTGGCGTCTGAGGTGACCAAGCCTGCGTGTGCCGCGTGCGGCAAGGTTTTCGCTAATAAGGGACGCCTTCAGCGCCACCTGCTGAGTTCGGGCAAGTGTCGGATCACGTGGGGAGGCTTTGCCCAGGCGGCGGATGATGGCCTTGGCGAGGCGCCCCATAGCCAGGCCCCGCCCCTCCAGCTTGCTGGTCAGACGGATGGTAGGGCGTTCCCGTATGATCCCGCCGATGTGCATCTGGGTTTGCTTAGGGAGTTACAGGTAGCTGACTGCGATGCCCCTGACAGCCTTTGGGACACGGTGAGTGGATACATTGCACCGTTGGCTGTGCTTCGTCGCACGGTCGCTACTTGGGGGGCGCAGCCCGGCGCTGGGCAGCATGCCAACACGGTTACTGCCGCTTCGGAAGACTTGCAGCTGTTGCTTGACGTCGACCTTTGGTGTGAGGACTTTCGCGCTCCGAAGCAGCCCCGCACACCACTCGATTGCTGCCCGCCTCTGGCCGCCCTGGATGATCTGGGCTTCTGTTTTCATCCAGCAGGTGCGCTGCAGGTTTATACCGTGGATGCGCCTCCCTGTAGGGACTTCTGCTACCCATTCTGCAACAGCGTCCCTTTAGCCACTGCACGACGTGCAGTCGCATGGTTGGAAGCTGCCTGCGACACGGTTGGGCTCGCCGTGCAGGCCACCCAGTTTGCCCCAGTCCTCATCCGAGCCCCACCCTGCGCGCTTGCTATGCTGGAGCCCGCTACTAGCTGGTTACGTCAGGGGGGTTTTATTGTGGTGAGTGATGGCTTGAGAACTCCCTTCGGGTAGAGCTCGCCTCCTCACCGGCCTTTCCGTTTCACTCCGAATTTACTGCTTGAGGCGCGTCCGCCGGACACTAGCCTGTGGAGAAGAAGAAGCATTTCACCATGCCGGCATGAATGGATGGATGGATGGGGGTGCATGGATGTATGCACGGATGCATGGATAGATGGACGGATGGGTGGATGGACGGGTGGGTGGGTGCGTGAGTGGGTGGGTGGATGGATGAATGGAAGGATGGATGCATGGATGGATGGCCGTGGGTCTGTACGTGCATGTTGACGTGATCATGCTTCGCTTCTTACTGCACCCATTTGATGCGCTCTGCTCGCAGTGCCCTGGCGCAGCAGAGAACGTGCGCCTCAGCTCAGGAGCATATCGATGCAGACCGTGCCGGTCTCAAAGCGCTCCGTTACGGGATCTGCACTGTGGTCCGATTTGCGGGTGTAGCATTCTGCCGTGAGGCTCTTTGTGGGTTTCTTTGCGGAAGCACCGGGTGGCACTGCCCTGGCGCTGGGTTCTCCGCTGTCCCTGCCTTGTTTACTTGAGCACCCTCCTCGCCGTCTTTGCCCTGATCGGTATTGGCGTCGTGAGTGCTCCCATCAGTCTAAACACAAACTTCGTGCCTTGCTTGCATCCTGCAAGGGCGTTTGTACTGCAATGATGCCGACAAGTTACTGGACATTACTGTGCTACTTGATGTGAGGATTCTCTCATGGAGTCTGACAGCGCTGCATCGTTGAACTACGACGCAATTCTGCAGGCCAGCGGTTGCTTTTCGACCTGGTGGATTGCTACGACTCCGACTTCGCGCCGCACCTGCGCAGGCGATTCTTGATGCTCGCAGAGAGCGTCAGGGCCGGCGTCTTTCACCAGGTCCTCCGCTCGGAACTGCCGAAGGCAGTGAAGGGACAGGGACCGGAGCCTCCAGAAAGCAGGAGCCGCGCGGGGCCCGCGCCTCTGGAGCTCGGAGCGGAATGCCTCAGAGCTGGGGCTCACCGAGGAGGCCAATGCCCAGCACAGTGAAACCCACAGCGCGCGCTTTCATAGAGGGTTTCCGAATTTCCCATGTTCGCAGGACGGCGAACCCGTCCAACCTGGTCGAAGGTTGCAGTCGAGACTGAAACTGCCCCTTGCCTTTTGTAACGGAGGTCCCCTTTTGCTGCAGCGAGTTCACTCTTAGATGTGGGCGAAGGTACAAGCCATATCGCTTTGAGCTAACATATGTTCGGCGAGATGATGGCCTCCTGGCTGCCAAGTCTTATTGCCCATATAAGCATTAAAACCCTAAACCCCCAATCCTAAACCCATAGTAGTGTAGTACCGATGGGAATCGATTGTTTTTTTTTTCAGGCAACGTCTTGAGCGCCTCCACCCTCGACTACATGAGGAGCGCTTCTGCGGAGTCGGAGAGCATGGAGTGTGGAGAGTCTGGGGCGCCTGGGCCCAGGGTTTGGGTTTCAGAGGTACTCAGCCAGAATTCCTCTATCCGTCTCCGCCCCAAAAAGGAGCATCGAGAAGGAGGTGAGGTCCATGGAGCCCTTCCGGAAGCTCTGCGAAACCGCGGAGCCGCGGCTTGGACGAAGAGTCGCTGTCGCGATCAGTGTGCGTGGCGAGAAATCTCTCTTTTTGCTTCTGAATGCCTCTATAGAGCGAGGCGATTTAAGCACCACTGCGATCCCGGAATCTCCATGGTCAATGTGATGTACCCCTTCTCCGTGCCCGACGGAGTGGATGCTAGATTCTGGGATCGCATCAACTTAGGCCTGACTTGGGCCTTTCTTGCAATCGCAACCGGCTCATCGTGTGTGCTCCATACCAGGAATCTACTTCAACGGGACTGGCACGGCTTCGTTGCTGCCGGTGGCGGTGTCATTGGCTCAACAGGCACAAGAGACTCATAAGAGCCTCAAGGGAACAAGGATTCCTAAGATGCGACTCAAACCCCCTGAGGAGCGATTGACCGAAGCCGTCTGGCCTGAAGGTTTGGCGAACGACGAGGCACGGAGACGAAAGTGCGCGGAAGTTTGCGGATCCTGCAGGGACGAATCAGCCTTTGCAACTCTTTGTCGGCATTGTCTCCACTACGTGCAGTTGTCTGCTTTGGCTGTTGACTGCCGGTTTCGAAGAGTCAGAACCGGGCAGGTGAAGCTTGTTGGATCCAAGACTTGTGGCGACGGCGTTCCGGATTGCGCCAAATGGAAGGACGCAGGGCACTGCCTTCCAGGCACGAGCTTTCACAACTTTGAAGGGGAAGTCCCCGTGGTCTCTTCGTCGCAGGTGCTGCGCACGAGGTCTTCATGCAGGACATTGCGGGGATGTGGTCCATGCAGGGGCGAGCCGACACAGTGCCGGTGTTTCATTTTTGCACTCTTCTGTCTTATTCTCACTCCTGCCACGTGTAACGGTGTAGCGACTCGGCGCAGGATTTCTGCAAGGCGACCTGCGGAATCTGTGACGAGGTGCCTGAACAGGCAAGGTCTCAGTGGCTTTGCATTGCATGTTCACTTGTGCTGAGTCTAGTTTTGCATGAGACATCATATGAGACAGGAGTCTACTGCGGAGGTTGCGGAAGGCGCGTCTCATCACGTAAATCTCCGGATTTTGGCTTTCAAAGTGCGACCCTCCATGGCTTTCACCAGGTCCTACAGAAATCACCGCCCTCCGCTCCTACTTTGCTCTTCAAGCCTTCTGTTGCGAAGCAGGCGACTTTGGCCCGGATCTGTACCCGAATCCCCCGATCCCCGCCCCGTCAATTCTTGGCCCTGACCTGAAATCTTACAGTCACATAGTCGTCTTTTTTGGATTGACCTTCACCTTGCACATTGTCGCCTGTACTCGAGGAGAGCCTGGTCAGGGACAAATCGTCAGCGAGATGGATGCCGTCTGGAACACTTTTGCCTCTTGGATCCACAGAGCTTCCGAAGTCTGTGATTGCAGAACGGCTCAGAAGCAATGTCTTAGCCGCTTAGTTATGAGGTTGCAGAGCTGGTAGAGCTGCTGACGCAAAAGAACGCGAATGGCGGCGCCGTGCGAGTCTTCTTCTCGGGTGACGGCATCTCATCCTATGAGACTTTTGCTGCCGTGGGTGGCGATGCCATGTTCGACACTTGTCAGAGTAACAAAAAAAGCCGAGCTAAAAGGAGTCCCGAGCGCCAGTACCGCTGTAGTCGGAGCTGCCGGGAGGCCATCATGTCCTACTGCTTCGTTTTGGTTTATGCCACGCTCCACACACGGAGTCCCTTCTTGGCCCTGGTGGGACTCTCCTTGGTGATGCTCTCCATCCCAGCATCTTTTGCTGTGTTTATGTTGGCCAGTGGTAGTGGAGAGCTGAGCCTGATGATGTGCCTCTCCGTCTTCATCGTCATCGGGGTAGGCTCGGACATGCTCTTCGTCTACACGGACTTCTACAAACAATCCCTGCTCTTCACCCGCGACCCCGCCGAGCGCCTGAAGTTCACCTACCTCCAAGCGGCCTCCTCCACGGCCGCCACCACCTTCACCACGGCCATGCCAGGGCCCTGGAAGGGGGGGTTCAAAAGGGCTTTGCAGAACTTGTCCCTGGCTCTGTTCTCTTGTTTCGTATGGTCGCGGCTTGAGGTCCTTCTTTGCCAACTTGGCTTCTGTGCTCCGTCCCTTGAGGGAGTTCGGCTTCTTCATGGGCGTCTGTGCCGCTGGGCCAAGCAACTTTTAGACCTTCCTTGTCCATGTCTACACCTCCCCGATCCCTGCAAGTCTCCAGGTGACGCTGGCATGGCTCATGGTGCTGATGGCATACCCGGCGGTGCTCATCATGGGCGAGCGCTTGCAGAACTGCTGCAGGCCAGAAAGTCGCCGCAGCAGAGACCACACAAAGTCTGAATCACGATTTGCTCTCTCATCATGACCACGGCTGTTATGAAATCCTGTCCGGTCGACCTCCTAGTGCTTCAGCTCCGGTTCCGGGTTCCGAGGCGCTGCATCCTCCAACAGCCGCAGGATCAGGGCCACAGCAGGAAGTCCGTGGTGAATGCTGCGAAGAGGAAGAGTTCCTCGGAGCCTGGCACTCTCACTTTGGGGTCTGTCTCGACACCCACCCGAAACCTATCCCAGAGCCCTAGAGCTCTCCAGCCCTCCCCCTTCAAACTCTTCATCAAGAGGCTTGGTAATGCTGGCGGATGCCCTGGACCCGGAGAAGAAGGGCGTCGGTGCAGCTCACAGCTCCTGTTTGGGGGATTACCTGGCCGTCAGCCTTGGCAAGCTCCTTCCCTTGGCATCTAGAGGGGAAGCTAGGGGAACTCGAAGCTCATAGGGCTTGCAGGGCCTGTATAGGGTTTAGAGGCTCTCTGCGGGATTTATGGGGTTTATGTAGGGTTTGGGATCTAGGGTAGCAGGTTTAGCTTTCCTCCTTTGCGATTCTAGTTTGGAGCGCCGGAACTCGTAACTCTATGCAGCCAGGTTCAAGTACCCCGTGGTTCTTCTCTTCACTGGGCTTACGGCTCTGCAAGCCTACATGTCCTTGACGACTATGGAGCAAGCCACTGGCATCCCGCAAACCTTCCCGGACGATCACAACCAGGACTCTACCGCCTCAAAGTCGCCAGAGCTTTGCTCTACTGTAGGGTCTGAAGATGTTTTTTTGGCCCGTGCTTCCAGCAGGCTTCTGTGAGTACGGGGCTGTAAAGTCGATGTGGGCATAGCTATGAACATGAAGTTTCAGCCCCAAATCATTGGTCTTGGCAAGCTGACGCAGATCTGTAGCTCCCGTTTTCAGATCACGGCTGTTGTGGATGCATAGAACAATGCTGACGTACACAGGCAACAATGCCGGAGTGATTTCTAGTTCTGGATTTGTTGGCCGGTAGTGTTGCAGGAAGCACAGCAGAAGTACAACGGACTCTTCGCCACTTACGTGCCCTGGACCGCAGTTGTCTCCCGCCTCCCCGGGTCCCCAGCCGCGCTTTGCTTCCACTCGGTCTCTCTCCCTGCAGTTTCCCCATGGTTTCTGGCTGCAGTAGCCCGGCAGACTCAGGACTTCACAGCCTTCCCTTCTGGTGCCTATGCCGCGTTCACCTTGAAGTGTTCGAGTCTGGGCATGACTGGATGGATGGACAGATACATCTGTGCATGTATGTACGTAACTGTATGCAATTGTATGCATTTCAGGAAGGCCGAGAGACTCAGAGTGAGAGAGAGCGAGAGAGGGAGTGACTGCATCTGGGAGCAAAGCAAGAGAGAGAGAGAGAGAGAGAGAGAGAGTGGGACCTGAGTGACGCTGTAGTTGCCTTCCTTCTGCAGTACAACTCCCTTTAACTAATTCGTGACTTCAGGAGGGCACACTCCGATTTCCTTACCAACAGAGTGGCGCACCTGCAGACCATAAGAATTGCGGGGCCGATACTTATCTCCTGCCTAAACACAACCTGTTACAACGGCTATAAATGCCTTGGGACATACACCAGTGCTAGCAAGCAGACTCCCCAAACGAAGGAACACATTTTCGGGGCACCTGAGTGTATACCGCCGAGCCCATCCTCTGAGAATCGGGCATGGGGTTGCTCTGCTGAGCGGGCCACAGGGACTGCCTGTGGCTCATACCCCGGAGCAAAGCAAAGCAAAGAGAGAGTATTTCCAGCCCCTCTCCGAGCACCTGGAAGAGAGAGAGCGAGAGCCCCGGCCCTGAGCTTTCCCGATCGATGGGACCGTGCAGCTGAACAACACAAGCAGCCGAACCGAGTAGCAGAGTCCGATAATCCCAAGGCGGTCTTAGCTCCCTTACCTTGAAGCTTCGTCGGCCCGGTCCGTTGTTGGAGTGGTCGGTAGCCGCGGTCTTGCCAGTTTTGCCGTTGGGGACTCGAAGGCCTCACAACACAGAGTGGGGTTCGACAGAACTGAGCAGCGCGAGGGGCGGGCCTGCTTTCGAGCTGGGTATTGTCGCTAATAATGCCACATCGGGTGCACAACCTGGGGCTGCGCGCACGAACCCCACACCTACAGCCTCACCACGGAAATCAGACTGGACGCGGCGTGCGCGCGCTGGCGCTGGAGGGGGGAGGGTTGGCGAGAGTCAGATTCATGTTTTGGGGGTAGAATGAGGAAGAAGAAACTAGGCAGGGCGGGGGGCCGGCGCGCACACCTATCTTTGAAGGGCAGGCCGTGCCACTTTGCATGCTAAAGCCAGAACGGCAATAAGGTTCGGTAACGGTGACACACCAAGGAGCCTGTTCCGCTTCTGCAGTCTGCACCATTGTGAGACCCACGGCCGCCATCTGGGGAGCCTTCAAAGCTGTGCCAAGACTCAGCAGTTCGCACAGAGAAGGCCTTCAGGTATGGACTCGTTTTTGCCTTCCGGTTGTAGATGCCAAGACACCACGGAGCTGTAAAAGGGCTTTAATAGTGGTTCTTGGTTCCCTCATCGTCGTTCCGTTCAGTGCTTGGCTGGTGAAAGCCTCATGTCGGCTTGTGTGCGACCTGCAAACGGTCTCGGGGCCAACAGCTAAACGGTTCGCAACTGAGGCTTGCTTGGTATGTTTTCTGGAGCCATGGGTTAAGTCTATGTTGTTCCACATAGATATAGGTATATGTGGCCTGCAGCAAGATGATATTGGTTTGTGGCGGTGCGACCCGCATTGAACAGTGCCAGTCACTAAACCGCAACGGCCTCTAATACCATTGAATTTCAAGATCAGGTGACTGTGTGACGCACCAAAGTGCTGCACCATCGGCCACGGACGGTTGTGGCAGATACCAGGCGGGAGCACTGCCTTCCGTCCCGATCGTGCTGCCCACCATGCCGTCCTTTGTTTCTTTCTTGAACTGTGTAGCTAGGGCAGTAGTTGTAGGTTAGATGGATAGCACGGGAGGCAAGTTGAATCAGAGCGCTTCTTTGCCCGGAGGTGCAAACCCGCGTGGTGGGCCGAAGCGGACTGGAACCAGAACATCTCCAGCCTTCTGACTTGGAGCCACGCTGGGTCTGAAACGACGAGGGCCGAGGGTCTTTCCGTCACATTTGTTCTCCGCGCCAGGAGCAGATGATGTACGATCTCATTCCAAATGCGAGCTCTGTCACAGTCGCGGGAGCAGGCGAATGCCGTTGTTGACTGCCGGAACTTGCTGTTGCTGCCGATAGCTGGTCCTCGCGGTGTGCGTGACCAGGCACGACGTCGTCGTTGCTAGAGACGCTGCACTGGGACAGCGGCGATGTCGACCTACGAGTCATGCTTCAGGCCGGAGCCAGCCACAAGGCATGCTCTTGCACTGAAGATTTGCTCAGGTTCCGACCGCGACAGTGGAGAAAGGCAGCGGACGAAGCTGCTCCACCAATCTGTTCCTCGGAAGACTTGAGTCGAGACTGTGCGAGCTGTGCTCGTTGAGATTCAACTTGAGGCTGTGCTACTGCGGCGTGCAGCCCTGCGATGGCCCGCCCTCAGGAGACTCCGAGACGGCCTGCGGTGCTTCACAGAACCGCCTGCGGCCTTCCCTTCACGTCTGAGTCATGTCTCTTGTGGTTTCACCATGGGCCATGGAGGGTGCCCTGCTTGCTCGCTCCGTCTGAAGTCCTTAAGAATCGCCGCAGGATCGCCGGACTCCGCTGCGACCCTGCACCTGGACCGCGTCGCCCAGGCCGCTGTCAGAATCCGGTCTCAGGCCTTCACATTAGACCTTATATGCCTTATATCGTAAATCCTGTAATATTCTAGTATATTGCATATTATAATATTCTATATTAGCGTCTTTAGCTCTCTGCAGGCCCTGGCCTCGCGCCGATTGGCCACTTCCACCACAGCACCCGAGCCGCTGGTCCCCGTGGAGCTGCAGACGGTGCCTCGGATCAAAGATCGGTCTTTCCTGGCTCTTTGCTTGTCCCATCATGTCTTCCATCTACCCTCTGTTATAGACCCTAAATATCCTAAATTTGGGACCCTATACCCCTCTTTAAGGGTCCTTGGAGGGTCCTGGCCATCCTGTCCTCCCCTTGCTCTCCGTTTCGAGCTGGAGGACGTACTGGTGGTTTTCGGCCTCAAGGTCACGGGCACGAATCCGCTGCTGGGAGTCTCGAAGGAGGGGGGGCAGCCTCTGTAGAAATGAGGAGGGGGGCGGCTTTTTGAAGATCGCCCTTCGGGACCCAAGACCTAGGGAGGCCCTTCCTCCCCGATATTTCCGCCCCCCCGTCCCCCCTCTTCCTCCTGGCAGGAAGAGCCGTATGGCTTCTCTGAAGAGTTCAAGCTGGAGGATCCCTGGGCACAGCGACGGAGCCTGGCCCTCTGCGAGAACTTCCCAGAGGCAGGGGCCAGAAGGAAGGAAGGGGGGGGGTTTAGGGTAGTGTGTGTGTGTGTGTGTTTTTTTTCGGGAGGGGTGGGGGGGTTGGGTTTTTAGGTTTTTTTTTTTTTGGGGGGGGG
>CAJNJA010050019.1:0-20924 GCA_905231915.1 Symbiodinium necroappetens
TATATATAGAGAGAGAGAGGGAGAAAAAAAACGAGAGAGAGAGAGAGAGACAGAAACAAAAGAAAGACAGTAGATGCCCTGTTGCTATTTGCCAGGGCATGTCGTCCTTTTCTGCCCTGAACCTAAAAGACGCTGAAGCCCGCAATCTGTCTCAGCCCTTAAAGCCTATATCCGCAAACGAAACTGCGAATCCACAACAGCGGTTTAAGGTTTAGTTAGGGTGTTAGGGTTTAGGGCTTCGGGATTAAGGTTTGGTTTAGGATACATGGTTTTCGGGCTTAAGGTTTAAGGGTAGTTTGAAACGAACCCGTCCTTGCAACACAGTTTCTAGCATGCAACTAAACCCCTCGTAACACATACCGAACACCTGAACGGAACCTGTCCAAAAACTCCGCCAACACCCTAACGTCAACTGTCCCCACCCCCAAAAAAAAAAGAAAGAAAGAAAGATGCACCGAAGCCTCCGTGCCATGGACAGCTCGCCCTGCAAAAACACGCGCATGCTAGAGATTTGGGTTTGGCGGGGTTTGGGGCCATTTCATAGGATAAGGTTGGGGTGTTGTGACGGCTGCTCATAGGCTCAGGACTCTCAGCTTTATCTTTGTGAATTTGTTGGACGGTCTGTTATTGGGATTTCAGCACTCTACCAAAGGCCCCACTTTGGTACGATCATACTGGCTCTTACTATTCCGTCTGTCTATCAACCTTCATGTTGAATCCCAAGTCGTAATCATAATTAACTACATAAGCCCTGAACACTATACCCAAAACCCTAAACCCCTAAACCCTAAACCCTAATCCCCTAAACCCTAAACCCTATGAACTTGAATATTTGGGTCAGGTCTCCTTCGTCAGGGTCCTCCTTGACACTGTTGACACCTCTTTAAACATCCCTAAACCCTAAACCCATAGGCTCCTTAGTAGTTCCTTTTGGGATTACCTTATGGGATTCTAGATATAACTCCCAAAAAGGAACTACTAAGGAGCCTTTGGGTAGACAGAAGCACTGTAGAACAAGCTCTGAACCCTGAACCTGCACTCGACACCTGCGAACTCCTCCCCCTGCCCTCTGTGGCCGGGGCTGTCTCTTCGCGGGTCGGCAGCGAGCTGCTGGGAAGGCATCAGGAAAGGGTCCTGCACAGGCTCAAAGCTCAGCAGATTTGGGGGGAAGGCGTCTACATGCATGTGTAGTATGTGAGTGGGCATATGCATGCATACAGTATATGTATGTATGTCAAGGTATGACACATGCAGGCGTGCACATACGTGCGTAGATATGTAAACGCAAATTTGAAGGGAGAGAGGGATGAGACAGACAGGGAGGGAGAGAGAGAGAGAGAGATAAATAGATAGAAAGACAGAGAAAGGCCCGTTGGGGGACCTCAGAAGTGAAGATGCTTTACCCTTCCGAGACCCTCCAACTTAACCATCCTCTATACAGCGTACCCATAGCCATCCCGGATAAGAATGAAACTCCCTTAAGTATCAAGTATGCTTGTAGAGGTCCTGCTAAATCGCACAGGCTCCTTGCACCTATACAGTGTATACTTGGGGCATCTACCTATATAGGGACTAGCTTAAGGCCTAAGTATACACTGCAAGGGTACATGGACCCGTAAATCCTTTAGAACCCTTAAAGAGCCCTTATAGAAACCCCGATGGGTACGGGGCCTACCCTAAATCCTAAACCGTGAACCCTAAACCCTAAACCCTGAACCCTAAACCCTGAACCCTAAACCCTAAACCCTAAATCCTGAAACCCTCTTCGGAAAAGGAACAACGATAGCCAAGCCTGCGCAGCCGGAACCTGATGGCTTCGATGCCGAGCAAGGGCTCGGCAAATGCCGGCGACAGCGGCCTAAGCTTAGGGTCGAGGGTTTAGGGATTAGGGATTAGGGTATAGGGTTCAAGGTTTAGGGTTTAGGGTTTAGGTTTAAGCACGTAGATGAGGAAGCCACAATCAGGAACCCTGGAAGTGCAGGTTTCTTGGGGTCCAGGTAGGGGTGTAGGGTAAATGCAGCAGGATGAAGGGTTTATAAGACTTTGGAAAGTTAATTTGGGGTTCCGGGGTTCGGGGTTGAAAGGTTCAGGGCTTCGGATTTGCCAAAGTATATACACGCGGCAACTGTATCTGGGATCTTCGGCGATTCGAGACTGATCTCTTCCGCTGTCTTTCATGGCATGCTGAGGGCTCTCCCCGTGATCTAGATTAGAAGCTGTGTCAAGGAGGGCTCTCCGAATTGGGGTTTCGGGTCTTTGGGTTGCTAGGATCACAAAACGTAGTAACTACGGTTATAAGTACGGCAGAACAAAATGTGCAGCTACTGAAAAACCCAATAGAGCGACTCATAGCCCTACGTACGGATTCCCCTCAACCTCCAGATAGGAGCATTAGGTGTTCATAGCTCCCGGGGTCATGGCATTTGTTTTTGAAGGCTTGTCGAGTCGGGCGTATGGGGTTCATGGTCTCGGGCTTTAGGTGTCAGTCCGATCGAATGAACACCAAGACAAGACTGTCTCAAACGACCCAGGACTCTCGAAGTGGTTCGGTACATGTTGCGGCGACTTCCATCACCGACCCTATCTCTGGGCCCTTTAACCCCGAAACCCAAAACCCTAAACCCCAAAGCCTGAAACCCCGATCGCCGGTTGGATGATGAGGCTCCGGCAATGACGACGGCCGCCAGGATCAACTCCAACCCTCCACAAGGCACTGGCATCCAACCCTATAAAGGAACCGGAAAGCCGGGTCCGTCGTTGGGGCGATCTCAAACCTTTACCCCAAACCCTAAATCCTTATAAACCCGAATTGGGCGCTTAAGGCAAGGCTCTGTTTGGTTTAAAACAGGGCCGTTTTCCTACTCCATTACGGCATGCTCGGCACAGTCAGTGCTTAGTTGCTGAGTTCAAAGCAAAAACAAGTGTACACTTCTAGTTCTAAAAGGGATCATATTATCCCAAACAGATTAAAGTGTAGTAATTCAGCTACTAAGAGTGTTGTAAGCTAGGAGCGGTTTTAGGGTTTTAAGGTATCTCGAAGCTGCCTGTGAGGTCAGCAACAGAGTCACCCCAAGCAAGCCGCAGTCTAATTCAAACAGAAACCCGACTAGCAAGACTAGAGGTTAGGGGGATTCTTTTTCTAGAAACATACCACGGAACCCAATGCAATACCATTTCGACCTGCTCCGTCTTCTACATTGTTTCAGGTTTTTCGTTCCGGTGCCCTGGTATGCGATTAAATCGATCCGATGTGGATTTTGAGTTTAGGGCTTAGGGTTTGCATGCTGCTGTGCGCCTTTACCTGCACAGCTGGTGGCTCCGGCGGGACCCAGAGAGCCTAATACCCCTTTATTAGGGAATATACCTTAAATCACAATATATTAAGGCCCCTATGCTTTGAGGTATATTCATTCTTTAAGGGGTATTGGGCTCTCTGTGGGAAGGCATCACCTGGAGGAGCCGGCAAAGCCTGGTCCCCAGAGCTCCCAAGATCGCTCCGCCAGCCTTTGGAAACGAGCAGCCATGCATCCTACAGGTTTTAGGATTTGTAACCCTGAACCTTATGGGTTTAACCTTATAAACCATATAAATCCCCAACCCTAAGCACCCATGGCCCCAGGCGGAAGGCTCGGTTCAACAGAGCCCATGCCTTCGTCCTCTTCCGACTCGGAGCTGCTGCTAGAAGCGTCCAGTGACTTGGCCAGTCTTTGTAACCTTGCCTACTCCTTCTTCGAGCCTCCCTCTGATTTTTTCTCATCTTCTTCGGAGCTTTCTCCGGGGAAGCACACATCCAGCTGTTGGCAATCGGCGGCATCGGCTTCCGGTTCTTGTCCTCGGGCGGGTCCCCGCCGGCCGGCCCCAGGCATGCGAAACCCGCGAGGCCCTCGAGCATGGACATAAAAGCAGACAAATCACCCTAAGGAGAAAATCGTGAATTTCAAATGTCAGGGCCCATGTATTCATGTAGTATATGGGTAGTTCTCTAGATTTGGGTCCCTGTAATAGGTCTCCTAATATAGTACGGCACCAATGTAAAAAGGACCCTGAACGGGACCCTTATTTAGAGAACTGCCTATATACTTTTGCCTTCAAGTAGGCCTATATGGGTACATACTTTCGGGCCAAAGTATACCAGGAGGAAGAACACCAAGAGCTTAGATTCCAGGGCCAATAGTAGAAGCCCAACAGCTGGAAACCCAATAGCCTCTATCCCAGCGGTAATTGTCCTTAATCCGGTTTCCAACTTTTGGGGTTTACTCTAACTATCCTCAACCTTCAACACTGGACCCTAAATCCCACAGGCCCGCAAGGCCTAGCCAAACGAATCGGTGGGAGATGGGATGCAGGCGATTCAGTACGGCCTGGCCAGCATTTGACATATTTCCCTCCTAAACCCTACACCCTAAACCGTAAACCCAAATTAGAGCCGAGTCCCCAGGTCCCCAGGCAAAACTCGAAACCCCAAGCTCGAACTATATTCCTCAGGAAAAGCAGTATCAAATCTCAGATTCCCACTGGTGCAAGCTCAGGGCATCGCGAGGCTTGCCACATTTCCCAAATCTTCCAAGAAGTTTTCGTGATGACGTTGCCGTGAATCCCCGGACGTCCCAACAACTAAGAATGGCAACACCGTGGGCTCGGGACAAAGGGTAGTGGAGTTTGGGCCGCTAAACAGGGCCTTAATGATTAGAATAGGGTGTTTGAGTATATCATGTGATATGAATTTAATCAGGAGCCCTAATGATTCAGGATTCTACAGTAGGGTTGCGTAGTGCTCTGGGTGTGCCAGTACTTTGCTGCAAAGTTGACAAGCTTGGGCTCTTTAGGCCACAGGCGATACTGATACTTGCTTAGGACAAGCAACGACTGCTTCGCAATGAAGGGACCTTTGCAAGATAATTTGGGGGCTTTGCGGACAGGGTTTAGGGTTTAGGGATATACATATATATATATATATGTGTGTACATATATGTATATATATATATATACACACACACCCACGCACACACACACACATATATATATATACATACATACACACATATATATATATACATATTTATTTATTTGTTTGTTTATTCATTCATTCATTTATTGATTTATATATGTTTTCATTTATAGTATTTAACAGGGCGCACAAGCGGGTTGCACACCCGGCACGATGAGGTGCTGCGCGGAAGCTTGCAAAAATAGAGCCTGATTCCCTATTTGCCAAGCGTGATCTTATTGGGACTTTGTACTACCCCAAAAAAGGGTCCAAAGTATCTAAATAGTAGAATGTAGGGTTTCTAAATTAGGAATTACTATTATGACTTGGGGAAGTATGCCCCATAACAGCACCTTGGACCCTTTTGTACGACCACCTTGAGACCAATGGTTCGACGGGTGTGCTCCTATTTGATCCTATCCCTTAGCATCAAAGGACTCATATTTTAAGGCTTTTGGGCCCAAAGACCCTATTATATAAGGCTTTTGGGCTATTTTGATGCTAAGGGTATAATAGGATCGGTTTAGGGTTTAGGGTTTAGGGTAGTATAAGTTCTGTGCTCTGACAAATATTCTCATGTACCACTATACTGGCTGCAACGGCAAAGGAAATTTCTGAAGCCCTTAGCATAAAACCGACACCCGCCCGTAAGCCCCAAGCAGCTCTCTACTACGTAGACCCGCTTTTTTTGCTGCTGGCAAAAGATGCATCTTGCCAGGGGTTTCTTGCCAGCTTCGACATCTGATGATCTGGGGTTCAGGGTTTGGGACTTGCTAGCTCTGCTAACTCTACCCATAGGCTCCATAGTAGTTCCTTTCTGGGATTACCTTATAGAATCTTATATTAAATATAAACCACAAAAAAGAGCTACAATGGAGCCTATAGGCAGCCACACGATCTTGAAACCACCCAGGGCTTCCTGGGGTGGGTTCTTGTGGGTTCTTCCCCCTTGCAGACGCGTGCTCTCCGGCAAGCAGAACATCACTGGGCCTGTTTCAGCCATGCCGGCTTGATTCCCTGAGCTGACTCTAACTGGCATACCCAAAGGCTCCTTAGTAGTTCCTTTTTGGGATTTATATTTAGAATCCTATAAGGTAATCCGAAAAAGGAACTACTAAGGAGCCTATGGGTACATGTAACTAGGAGTATGGCAACTTTACCGAGAACTACACTGTTTTGAAGCCGATTGAAGCCGCAAACCGACAATACAGGGCTTAGCTGCGAAGCCTGAGCTGCTAAACAGACATGTTGCTTGGGATGCTATTAACACCGGAGGATTCACAGGCTTCGAGCCTTCTAGCTTCTTAGCCCCTGATTTCATATAGTTGCTGGGTAGTTCTCTAAGCTACTTGTCCCTGATTGATTCAAGCTCTGGTAACAATGACCCCCAAAGCTGATAAAGCAAGAACTGCAAAATCAGACGTGGTGAGAAAACCCGCGTGCACCGCCGCCCCAAACTTAGACTTCAAAACCACTCGTGCGTGAAAGCTTGACGACAAAAGCATATACTGTACAGACAGACATGCCCCTAAACCCTAAACCCCAAAGTCCCTAAACCCCTAAATCCCTAAATCCCCAAGTCCCTAAACCCTAAACCCCTAAGTCCCTCAACCCTAAACTCGCTAAAACCCTAAGTCCCTAAACCCCTAAGTCCCTAAACCCCTAAAACCCTAAACCGTAAACCCTAAAAAGGACCCTAACTAAGCCCCTTGGAGGCGCTAGAGTTGAAGAAGGGAATGGAGTTCAAACCCAAGAAGCCCACGGAGGTCGCTCTTAGGACGTTGGGGTGTAGGGGTTTAGGCGTGTAGGGTTTAGGGTTTAGGGATTTTGGTTTAGGGGTTTAGGGGTTTAGGGTTAAGGGGTTTAGGGTTTAGGGATTTCGGCGGCTTAGGGTTCAAGGGTGCGGGGTTTAGGGTTTAGGGATTTTGGGGCTTATGGTTTAAGGGTTTGGGGTTTGAAGTTGGGGGTTTAGGAGCTTTTTGAACTAGGGTCTAGACTCTTTGGTGTCAGCATGGAGAGATTTCGGGGTTCCGGGTTTAGGCTTAGGGTTTGGGTGAGAGGGTTTCTAAAAGAGGGTTTGATTGATGTAAGGGTTTGCGAGGGTTTAGGTATATGTGTTATGGCATAACCTTTGGGCTGTAACACCATGGCATGTTATGCTTAGGGCTTGGGGGAAAATGCAGGGGCCTGAACAATTTAGAACAGGATTTTTTATGTTTATTATCATGCTCTGAATAGAAAGGCGAGCCCTTAGCTTGGGAATTTCTTTATTAGGGTTTGGGGTTTACCTGGACCCCAAAGAATCTGCATCTTTAGGGTTCCATTATTATGTTTACTTTAAATACAAGTCCATAAAACAATAGGTTTTTCAGGGTCCAGGTAGGGTTTAGGATTCTACAAAGGGTCCCTAAACCCTATCCCTAAACCGGGGTTTCGTTGGGTTTCCATCTGGCTTACAATCTGGAGGCAGAGGGGGTCTCCAGGCGGTGAAGCCTGGCTTGTAGTAGGAGCTTAGGGCCTCGGGTTTTGGGGTTTAGGGTTTTGGGGTTTTAGGGTTTGGGTTTAGGGTTTAGGGTTTAGGGTTTAGGGCTTAGATTCATCTAGAATGGGTTTTTTACATGGGACGTTTCAAGTCTTATAGAGGGTTTAGGCATTGCTTGTAAGGGTTCGGCACAGGCTTTCTGCAGGGTTTGCTGGGGTTTAGGGGCCTCTCGGAATAAATGGCCCCTTTCGGCGTCGCCCAAAAAGGGGTCCCAATTGGGAGAACTACCAGCTGAACGGTTTGGCGTCGTTACAAGTAGGACTGGGGGGTATATAGACTGAGGTTTGAGAGCTTTTGTTACTTTTGGTTGGAAGTTTTGGGAGTTTGTGTCGCGCAGCTTAGTGTTTTTGTAAGCAGGGTATAGCTAATTTTTTTACTTGCTCTTGCTCAGCCTACTTCAAGCCACTTGCGGAGGCCTGGATCCCCTTCCTTCGTATATTTGTTGTGGGTTGTTCTTTCCAGACTCAGGGATTTGCTGGCGAATAGCACAGCCCAGCCGCGCATGTATCCGGCACCACCCTCTTGCGGAACCCCGGGCCCAAACCATTCAGAAATCCGGCGTTAATATTCAGCCTGTGGGACCGTTTCAATAAGGCTCAAAATAGCCCAAAAGCCTCGTTAGATAGTATGGACTTTGGACCCAAAAGCCTTAAAATATGAGTCCTTAGAGCATTAGGGTTTATATTTTTCCCCTTATTGGGCCTAAGAGGGACCTAGGTTCCGAATAGTTTTCAAAGGCTTTAAAAAGGGCCAACCTATGCATAGGCTCCTAAGTAGTTCCTTTTTGTGGCTGTATTTAGGATCCTATAAAGGAATCCCAAAAAGGAACTACTAGGGAGCCTATAGGTAGTCAGGCTTGCAAAGAGTCCGTGAATGTGTTAGAGCCCTTGCGCCGGCTGAAGCCGTGAAGAAGCGGCACCAAGCCTGAGTAGAACAACGCTGTGTGATGTAGGGGCCAAAGTAATTGCCTATACTTTTTTGGGGGTTCCTGATTATAACCATAGTATAATGGGCCCCAAAACCCTACTGAAATTATTAAGGCCCTCTATATCAGAATCATTCGACTTCTTGCCAGCTCCACATAGAGATTGCACAGTTTTGGGCCACTATTGAAACTCCTAAGCCTCAGATTCTAATGCTTCTAAAACCGTACATCCTAAAGCCTCAACGAGGCCCAAACCCTATAAACCCCATGAAGACCCCCATCCCAACATCTTGGCAAGCCTCATAAAACCGCTATAGGAACCAGAAACATCTAACCCGTATAAAACCCCCCGTAAACTGCAAGCAACCCCGTTAAGAAGTTCATAAATTCCACAAGCACTTGTTTTAATTTAACACATATAGAGCCCTGAAAAGCCCGTTTCAGAATTTGCACAAGACACAGAGCCTGCAGGCGCCCGTGGCGCAGTTTGCCAACGAAGCGGTGGCCACTGCGGTGCGCCTTCTGGGATAACGGGGACTCCGGGTGTACCCATAGGCTCCTTAGTAGTTCCTTTTTGGGATGTATTTATAGGATCCTAAATACCAACCACAAAACGGAACTACTAAGGAGTCTATGGGGAAAACCACCTGAAAGCCTGAAACCCTAAACCCTTCGAGGGTTCCGCAGAAGGTTGCTCTGCCAGGTCATATTACATGTAAATCTCAAATCCTAAACTTCACTAGGGCTGCGGGATCTTCTGATTTAGGTTTTAGCATCCTGGAATTTTGGGGGCCCACAGCCTTTTCAGAACTCAGGTAGGAAGGCGTTTTCGTAGTTCCGCTTTAGGGGGTGGGTTGAGGCTTTCTGTAAGGGGTTTAATCGTGAAGAGCTCCAGGGTTTAGGGTGGATAGGGTTTGGGGTTTAGGGGTTTAGGGGTTTAGGGGTTTAGGGGTTTAGGGGTTTAGGGTTTAGGGGTTTAGGGTTTAGGAGTTTAAGGGTTTAGGGTTTAGGTTGTGTAGGGCCTCTGGGGAAGGGTTCTATAGGGGCTTTGGGGGTCTAGGAGAAGGTTTCAAGAGGGGATAACAGGCTTGCGCAGGGTAGGGTTCGGGTCGGTTGAGTTTACAGTTACCCATAGGCTCCTTAGTAGTTCCTTTTTGGGATTACTTTATAGGATCCTAAATACCAACCACAAAAAGGAACTACTAAGGAGCCTATGGGTAGGGACTATATTGTAGATGTAGGTATCTAGTCTAGGCTGCAGGGTGTGCGGGGTTCTAGGATGTCGAGGGTCCCGGTATCCCTTAGTCGCAGACCCTCAAGGGGCCCGAAATCTCTGAAAGCTTGGACACTACATGCTTGGCACGTCGTTCAAGCAAGACCTTCTCCCCAAAAGATCCTCAAGGGTACCAAGCGCCTGACACTTAGGTACTTGGGTTTAGGGCAGTAGCTTGCAACTTGGGTTTCGGGCATGATTGTTAGGACCCTGAGCCCTGCAACCCTAACCCTAGTTGCCATTATAGGAGCCTTATGGAAGCTCTATATACCTTATAGAGCCTTATAGAAGCCCCGTATACCCTAAACTCCCCACCTGTAGTTTCCTTTAATAAAGTGCTTCGAAGCCAAACGCCCCTCCCTGACGAGGCGTTGAGCGATGCGTCAGAGCTGGTTGGCATGCCCGGGGACTCGGTTTAGGGTTTAGAGGTGCGTGTTTGTCAGCAGCGGGGTTTTCCAGGGTCTTTAGAGGGCTTCAGGTTTTCTGGCTCTTATAGGGGGGCCTGAAAGGGACCCCGATTTAAAGAACTATGCCCATGAGCCCCATGAGCTTCATGCAAACCTGGCCGTCATGCGAAGCTCATGGATCATGGGCTTGGAAGGGCGACGTGCTGCCTGACATGCCCGTGATGATGCAAGTGTAATAGCACATATACTATATATACATACGCATGTCACCACATATATATATATATGTATATATATACACACATGTATACATATACATATACATGTCCATATGTATATACATATGTATATGTATATGTATCTGATATGTACATGTAAATGTATATGTATATGTGTTTGTAAATGTGTATGTATATGTACTTATGTATGTATGTATGTATGTATGTATGTATGTACGTATGTATGTACGCATGCATGTATATATGTATGTGTATGCATATATATATATATGTGTGTATATATATATGTGTGTGTGTTTCGCGAGTCCCGTTTGGACTTTTGGGCCGTAAGCCTTTCGGCCTGTCATCGTGGGGCTGGGCAGATGTCGGCGCCGGGTAGGCTGAGTCTTGACCGAATGCACACTGCCAAGAACTAGACACTAGTCACTAGTGTAGACCCTCAGACCCTTTGCATTTAAAGACAGACAGGAGAGTCAGGGTCTACAACTTGGTTTAGGGGTTAGGGTTCAGTTCAGTTGGCGAAATGTTTACCGCCCAATTCGGGGTTCAGGGTTCAGTATTTAGGGTTTAAGGTACGCCCAAGACACCGAACCCGCAATCTACACACGGCAAAAACAGCCACTGGTGATACCGCAATGTACACCCAAACCCAAACCCCTATTTTGCATTATATGAACCCTAAGAGGGTCCAAAGTACCGAATATCATATACTCTCCAAAACGCTAAACTACAAAACGACTTTCCCAAAAACCCGAGTACCTAATTTATTGGATCCTTTACCCTACACCCTAAACCCTAAATTATTGGGTCCTTCACTGAGGGCCCTCAGGGCATAAGGATCTCTTATGCGGGGGGGATCTGCCAGTTCCAGTTCAGACCCCTAGATTTAGGGTTTAGGGTTTAGGGGATTCGGGGTTTAGGGTTTAGGGTTTAAGGGTTTAGGGGTTTAGGGTTAGGGTGTAGGGTTTAGGCCCTGGCCCCCTGAAGTTTTAAGTTTTTGGATGTTGGTCTTGGAAGCTTCTTTGCCCTAAACCACCATCTCTGGAGCCCTATATGGATCCCACACACAAGCCTTACCCATGCTTAGGGGCTGAGTAGGTAAGCTTTACCAGTTTGGGGCGTGTATAACCCTACAGCTCAAAGGCTTAACTTGTTTGGGGCTGGGGCACTCAGCCCCTACCTATGGCTGCAATTGCCGGTTGTGTTGAGGATTCGGTTCAGGGCTTAGGGTTTAGGATTGACCCTGCGGTACAGGGGTTATAGCGGGGTATTGTGTAGAGTTTGGGATATACAGGTAAACCCTAAACCCTAAACCCTAACACCACCTTCAAGTTCCGTTGCTGGAAGTCTTAAGCATCCCCAGGCTGGCTGGTGTCCGCGTTATGGTGGAGAGCCATGTGACTTGGCAGTTTAGGTTTTAGGGGTTTAGGGGTTTAGAGTTTAGGGTTTAGGGTTTAGGGTAATCGTTCAGGGGCTGGTACGGTTTGATAAAACAGCCGATGTCAACTAAGCCCACACAACTCAGGCATCATGGAGTCATAGAGGTTGGAGTAAGAAAGGTCCCATCCTAGCCCCTATATAGCTAAATTCTAGTACACCCCACGTCACTTATGAAGCCCTGCAACATCCGATAAAGCCTGTCAGATTAACGGTGTATTCTGAAGTGAACGCTTCCTTTATTACAACCTTGCTGCAACATGTAACCCGTAACCCTAAACCCTAACCCTAAACCCTAAACCCTAAACCTTTAAACCCAGCCGAATGTAGCCTTGCCGGCAATGCAGTTAATTTGCAGAACTCACTCTCTGGCCTTCTAGGACCCAGAGGGCCCGATACGCCATGTTTAGGGTTTAGGCCCATAGGCTCGTTCGTAGTTCCTTTTTGGGATTACCTTACAGGATCCTAAATATATGCCACAAAAAGGAACTACTAAGGAGCCTATGAGTAGAGACTGGCGAAGATGTGGCACCGAAGTACAGGATTTCGAGTTTAGGGTTTCGCGCACCGGGCTTAGGGATCAGGGGCGGAGCAAGCAGCAGGTTAACAGCTCAAAAGTGACGAGGAGCTAGTATGTTGGTATAGGGCCTGAGTCATGTGTGGCATTACCCCCTGAAGCAGGGAAGATCGATGATGAAGCACCCTGTTTTGTGGTTTGTGTCGCACAGGAAATCATAGGGACGCCTACGGGGGGGTTGGGCCGGGTAGGGGGGACGGGGTTTGGTAACACTTCTCAAGTCCTTATTTGGGCTTTTAATGCCGCCTACCCCCTCCCCCTTACCCCCCCCCCCCTAAGGTCCGCATGAGGCAAACACTGGGCCCAGATGATTTTGCAGCAACTACCCTGCAGAAACTCACTTTTGTTCAGGACTTATATAAAAGAAGCCATATAATCAGCAACTTTACGAAGGCAGGTTCTTTGGGGTCCAGGTGCGGGATACCGCCAGGAAGTTGTTGTTGGTATTTCCCTTTTGAACAGGCGCCGCAAGAATTCCTCGAGCTCTCCCCAGCCATTTTGCAATCTACGGAGGCAAAAGGGGGACACCGATTGCTTCGTCAACTATCTCAACGCTACGGCCTTTGGCGAAAACAACTGGGGAAGCAGCCCGATCGCGATACGATGCAGCTCATAAAACCTTATCGAGCCTTCAAGCAGAACAAAATCCCTTTCAGGATCCCATCGAAAGCTCTAACACATTCTTGTGAACCCTAAACCCTAAGCCTTAAACCCTACCTAAACCCTAAACCCTAAACCCTAAGCTCTGTGAAAATTGCAGGGCCCTTAGCAGGGCTAAAAACCTTCGAAAGCCGGAGCACCCGAAGGTGAAGCCGGCCGGCAAAGGGGCAGAGGCCTTCTGGGCACCGGCCTCGGAAGTCGGATTTAGGGTTTAGGGTTTAGGGTTAGCATTTGTGTGTTGAAGCGGAATCGCCAAATGAGCAGGCTGAGGGGACGTGTTTAAGATATCTGATGAACCAGAGTGGCCAAATGAAGGGGGCGTGTTTAAGATATACAATGAGTTGGAATCGTCAAGTGAGGGGGCGTCTTTAAGATATATGGTGAGCCCTTATCGCCAAATGAGGAGGCGTGTTTAAGATATATGATGATCCGGCCACCACCACCACCAGCAGCCACCGCCACCACCACCACCACCACCACCACCGCCACCGCCACCGCCGCCACCACCACCACCACCACCACCACCACCACCTCCTGGACTACAACAACGACGAGGGCTAGCAAGAATACTACTCGTAACAGCAGCAGCAGCAGCAGCAGCAGCAGCAGCAGCAATGACAGTACCAAAAGCAGTTTCGAAGTACCAGCGCTGATCTGCCGTGAGCCCCCAAAGCTCCAAACCCGAAGCCCGAACCCCCAAGACCCAGGCACTCTAAAGCCTATGCCGCAATCTCTAGAAGCTCCCTAAACCTTAAACCCTAAACCTTAAACCCTAAACCCGAAACCTATACAAAAGCCCCTGAGCTTTGTAAACCTTCGAAGGAGCAGCTGGCCGTGAACCGGGCCGACCTCATCAGAGAACATCTGGCCGTGAAGGCTTCGGGAGCCGACAGTCCCAACCCCCCAACGATTCAGGGTTTAGGGCTTAGAGTTCAGGGTTTAGGGTTTAGAGTTTGGGGTTTAGGGTTTAGAGTTTAGGGTTTAGGGTTTAGAGTTTAGGTTTGGAGTTTGGGGTTTAGAGTTTAGAGCCCAATACCGCAAAGTTGCCGTCAACCCCAAGCTCCAATAAACCCTAGACCGAAGGCTTCTGCTAAGTGTGAGCCGCCATCAGAAGGTCTAGGGTTTAGGGTTTAGGGTGTATTGGTTTAGGGTTTAGGGTTCAGGGGTTTAGGGTTTAGGGTTTAGGGTTTAAGGTTTAGGGTTTTAGGGTTTAGTGGTTTAAAGGCGTTTAGGGCTTAGGGTTTAGGGCTTAGGGGTTTATCACAATCCTATTTGCAAGATGCCTAGGTCCCCCGGATGAAACCTTCTTATAATAAGTCTGTAGAGGCTCTCTATAGGTTTTAAAGCCCAACCTGCTAAGTTCCCTTATCCCCAGAGACTCCAAAACCCCTTAATTAAGGAATAATACCCTAAATTATACTCGGAACCCTAACAAGATTCAATGTATAATGTATATATATATATATATTCCTTAAGTAAGAGGTTTTGGAGCCTCTGGGTCCTTACCCCTAATCCTACTACCCAAATTCACCCCTGTATACCCCCAAAAAAGTCTCACAAAGCCCCCATGTAACCCCAAGGGTTCCTTTAAGGGTCTCTACTTTAGTGCCTTGAGAAGCTCGAGCCGCCAGGCCGGAGAGAACATCACGTCCTCGATTGAAGCCAAGGGGCTGTCTCGTCCCCGGTTTAGGGTTTAGGGTTTAGGGGTTTCAGGGTTTTAGGGTTTAGGGTTTTAGAGTTTTAGGGTTTATATAGGGTTTAAGGTTTAAAGGGTTTAGGGCTTAGGGTTTAGGGTTTGGCGTTTGGTGTTGTTGAAAGATGGTTGAAACGTGTAGCGTCGCTACCAGGTGGACAACAATCTTAGGCAGGGCCTGTCCTGTTTTGTTGAAAGATTTGTAGATGTGTTTCTTCTTTGTTGTTCGAGGTTTAATATGCTTGAATCTGAAGGGTTTTGAAGAGCACCTAGCCGGAAGTTTCCAAGATTTCGCGGCCCTAATCCCTAAACTTAAACCCTAAACCCTCTTGCAAAGGCTTGAAAAGGGGGCCTTCTAAGGACGCAGCAGTGACCGTCAGGATTTTGGCATCCAGCGCCTGTGGCTTAGCCGTGGTCTGTAATTCCCTGAAACCCCAAACCATGAAGGTCCAGAGAGCCCTGAGGCTGCCTACAGTAGAAGCCCAAAAGTTGGAAACCCACTAGCATCAATCCCCAAGAGTAATGTATAAGCAATCCCAGCACTAATTGTCCTTAATCCGGTTTCCAACTTTTTGGGGTTTACCATAAGCTTTACATCCCAAAACGGCTTTTTCAACCCGAATCCGAGAACTCCAATCCCTAATCCGTAAACCCTGAGCCCGAATCCTTAATCCCTAGCCAGACTCTAAATCCCTCAGCCCTAATCCGTAAACCCTGAGCCCTATAGTCCCCAATCCCTCATCCGAACCCGAACCCTAAACCCTAAACCTCAAGGGACCCCTTCTTCCATGGCTCTCTGAAAAGGGACCTTCTTGAGAGGGTCTATATCCTCAAAGGTCCCCCTAATCCTAACTCCCACCGTGTCGTCGTTCAGCAGAGGGTTTTCGGAGTTTGGGGCGCAGGGCTTTCGGGGTTTTAGGATTCAGGCGTTTTGGGTTTTGGGGTTTGGACCTACGAGGTTTAGGGGTTTTTGAGGTTTAGGGGTTTAGGGTTTAGGGGTTTGGGGTTTGGGGGTTTAGGGCTTAGGGTTTAGGGGGTTTAGGGGGTTTAGGGCTTTACGGCTTTGGGGTTTAGGGTTTTAGGGTTTTAGGGTTTAGGGCTCTAGGGGTTTAGGGTTTAGGGTTTAGGGCTTAGGGCTTAGGGGGATCGGGACCTGGAGGAAGACGCCAAGGCGCAGATCGAGGCCGCGAGGGAGAGACCTTGGGGGCGCTCCCCTGACGCTGCTGAAACTCGAGCCCTAAGACTCTAAGGACTCATAGGGTTGATGATATAAATCCTGCATGACCCATAAAGGAATATACCATAATTCCCATAGTTTTGGGTCCTTAAGGTAATGCAGGATCTATATCATCAACAGTAGCTCAAGGATTTTGGGCCCAAAGACCATGCTATATAAGGCTTGTTGGGCTATTTTGAGCCTTAGGGGAGGTGGGTCTATAACTAGGTTCCGCCCGGTAGTACCCTTTTGCCCTTTTTCTTTTGGGGTTCGCTTATTAAGACCAAATAGTAGGGAAAAGGGTGCCCTTATTATTAAGGGGCTACTGGGGAACCTACCTAAACCCTAAACCCTAAACCCTAGAGAAGGTTTGGGGTTTTGAGGGTTTTGAGCTGGAGATTCGGGTGCGGAGCCTCCAGGCTGAGCCAAGTGCAGAAAAGCAAATCATCGAAGTTTAGGGTTTGGGGGTTTGGGGTTTAGGGTTTATAGGGTGTAGGGGTTTAGGGGTTTGGGGTTTAGAGTTTAGAGTTTATGGGGTTTAGGGGTTTAGAGGTTTGGGGTTTAGGGTTTATAGGGTTTACAGGGTTTAGGGTTTAGGGTTTGTTGTAGCAGGTAAAGTGCAGCAAGTGCGGATGCACTTTGAGATATCCGGGTGCGCAGGGGTTTTGGCATCGGCTGTGATCTGGCTTTGCGCTGGTCTTCATGCCAGTCCTCCTCAACGTTTTTGTCTCGATGAGTTGTGTGTCGCGCTTCGCCCTGTGAGGGACGGGACCATTGCAATTACTGCTTAGCAAATCTTGCCTCGATCTTTAGGCAGTTGCACCTGCATTTCTGCAGCCACAGTGGAGCTGGTGACACGGAGCCCGGCTCGAGCTTGTGGGGTTTATAGATTGCCGCCCGTGTCGGTGGAAGTTTGAACATTTTGAGGACCCTGAATCGGACAACACTACTTCGGTTTAGGGTTTAGGGCTAGTTGCTTAGGGCAGGGCTTAGGGCAAACCCTAAACTAAACCCTAAACCCCTAAACCCTAACCCCCCAAAACCCTAAACGCTTAGGGTGTCGAGTCTCTTCTCCAGCTCTTTTCCTAGGCCGGGCAAGCTTGGCCTGAACATCAATGCCATCGCGGCGGGCTTAGCAATGCCGAAGTCATCGCCGTGAAGTATTTTTGTGAAGGTCTGGGGTTCAGGGTTTGGGTTTTTTTGGTGTTGGGGTGTTGGGTTTAGGGTTTTTGTGGTTGTGGGTTTGGGGTTTCGGGTGGAGGGTTTTGGGTTTGGGGTTTAGGGTTTAGAGTGTGGTGCCGTCATGGGTGCTAGCTGGTGTGTGCACACCCAGGCCGCTCGCCTGTGCGTAGCAGACAGCCCACCCCAAGACCACCCTGAGTTCAAACAATTTAGGGCTTAGTTTTAAAGTCTTCTAGGCATCCCAGCGGGGGCTTTGACATCGCCGGCAATGGTCGTTATCTTCAATGGGGCCCAGGCAGAATCGAAAGCAGCACTGCATGTCGGCTTTCTGTGAGTCTGTCCCTTTCTGGGTTGGGCTTTCTGGGAGGCTGTGCTGGCGGGTCCTCATGTGGGCTTTCTGTAAGGCTGTCCTGGCGGGTGCCGGGTTTTCTGTGAGGCGGGGTCCAACCCTTGTCAAGAAGGGGGCCGGCTCCAACTCGTGAAGGGTTGGGGGGGTGGCCCAGCCTTGGTCCTCCGCCAGCCTCTTTTCAGCCACCACAAAAAGGAAGATGCATGTGCAGTGTCACAGATGTACCGACGGATCCTGAATCTTTTCGCCTTCTGCAACGGAGTTGCATGGTGCTGAAGTTCAAGCTCAGGCTTTTCTGCAATCATAGATCCTGCAATTATAGTAAGGACCCCTTTAATAAATCTATCAAACGCCCCTGTCAAAAAGCTTTCAAAACTCAGCTGAGGTCGTGAAGCTCGACTTCTCGCCAGGGGAAGCTGAGTCATGACCTGGCTAGCTGAGTAGGTAACCTTCAATGTTTCTGTTATGTATGTATGTATGTATATATATATACACACACACTTAACGGTAAATACACAGTAAATAAACAGGTAAATCAACAAAAGTGTAACACATTTATATATATATATAATGCATATACGCACCAACATCTAGATATACATATGCGCACAAATTCACGCCCCAATCTCGTTGTAAACTTCATGCCTGAAGACCTAATCCCTATAAGGTCTAAACCATCCATCATCAGATCTATGCATGTATGTGTGTATATATTTATATTTATATTCATATTTATACTTGTATTTATATTTATATTCATATTTAAGTTTATATTTATATTTATGTTTATATTTATATTTTATATTTATATTTATATATGTGTATCACATATGTATATATATATATAATTGTGTATGTATATATGTATATATACATATCATGTGTAGGCAAATACTCTTAGTTACCCAACACAGTTTAACGTTTCTGGGGTCACCGAAGTCCTCAACCCTAAACCCTACAGCGCAAGACCTAAACTTTAAACCTTGCCTCAACCGAAGCCCTGATCCCTAAACTAAGCAAATCCTAAAGCTACGAGCCAAACATCCAACCCGAACATCCTACATGCGTTAAAGAAATCCCCACAAATACAGGTACTACCTTATTATTGTGTTGTAGTAACATATATGCAGTTTTATTCAGTATTATTCAGTGCTTGTACAGGGGTCCGCGTAAAGTCCCCAAAGCCCCAACCCCTAAGGCCATAAACCCTGCACTAGAATCCTAAGTGTGAGTTGCTCTTTGCAGTTATGGTTTCACCCTGCGCCAGAACTGACGAGCAAAAAACAGCTCATCGGCAGCGGCCAGATTATTTCGAAGCACGGGGGCTTCACAGAGCAAGGGCCCAGAGGGATTCATGGGAATTTTGGTCATCCCTGAACCCTAAACTATATGAATATGAACTTTCAAAACCTAACCCCCCAAAAACCCTGACCCTACAAGCCCTTAACCCTGCAAGCCTTTATCCCCTAGACTTTAGGGTTGGGTTCTAAGAATCTGGACTGTCTCCGTAACCAGTTGAGGGCTTAGGACTTTAGGACTTGCGAACTTGGGGCGTTTTCCCCAAGGCTCTGGGGACTCATAGTTTTTGGAAGCTTTCGAACAGGGTTTAGGGGTTTACGGGTTTAGGGTTTAGAGGTTTAGGGTTTAGGGATTTAGGGATTTTGGGCTAGTGTAAAAAGCCAGGGGCCCCGAAAACAAACTCCTGCCAACCTTACAACCAGCGTGCGTGCTTCACTTTGTTTTAAAAATTTGCGGTTTTGGAGTTTGGGGCTACGGGGTAGAGAACTTTGAGCCGATTGTAAGCACGTTGGGTCCTAAGCCCTGAGGATGTAGGTTATGCTTGTTTCTGCTGTTGAGGTTTAGCCGTAGGCTCCTTAGTAGTTCCTTTTTGTGGTTGGTGCTTAGGAACCTATAAAGTAATTAATCCCAAAAGGAACTACTAAGGAGCCTATCTGGCGAACCGATACCCTAAACCATCTTTGATTATAGGCAGGTTTTCTAGGGTGCGATTGCAATGGCCCTGGCGGCGCTGTCCGTGGCAAGAGATTTCCAGGCTTTGCCGGGAAGGCCCGCTGTGAGCCTCTTCCTGCGAAATAAAGACACACTGAGACCAGATTTTTCAACAGCAGTTTGGATCCCTGACTTAGGTCCGGTATTGGTTGAAACTGTCACAGAACTACCTTGTTTGCTGGCATATTTGGGTCCTAACCAAAAAGCAGGCTGTGCGGAGATAGTGAGAGGTACTACAGCTGCTCCACAAACACGAATCGCTAAACACTCAACGCTAGACCGCAAACACGAAAACCTAAACCCCAAGCCCCTGCACCCTAAAACCGTAAACCCCGAACCCTAAAAGACCATAAGCACCTAAACCCTTAACCACTAAACCCTATACCTTGATCTAGGTGTTCACTACCTGAACTGCGCAGCCCGGCCCTATATGGGTTGCGACATCGACCACATCTTCACAGAACCTTAAAACCTTGATGGTTTAGGGTTTAGGGTCCTTTTAAGCCCCAATATCGAATTATAATAAGTAGGGCCCCTACACAGAAGCAGGTTTTGGTAGTTTAAGGTCGGGTCAAACCTGATATTCATGTACTCCCCCACATACCAACCTACAAAACGACTGTCTTAAATGCAAGTTAATTTTGAGGTCCTTTGGACCCTTAGGGAAACCCTTAAACCTAAGTTTCCTGAGCCCCAAAGCGCAAGGCGTTGTTGTTCCCACTTTGAAGGGCGCTTCTTTCCTTTCGGGATTACTTCTACTCTTCCACTTAGAGTTCGCGCTTTGCTTCCTGCTGGCATAGTCATACATTTGTGTTGGAGGCGCCTGCAAATAAGAGACCTCGTGCATGGGATCAGGGAAGAAGGGCCTCCAGCCCTAAACCCTAACTGGACCCCAAAGAAGGGGCCGTTTTTGGGGTTCCTTATTATGATTTCTTTAAATGGGTAGTTCTCTAAATTAGGGCCCCGTTTTAGGTCCCCAATATGGTACTTCACCCTTATAATAAGGACCCCAGAAGGAAGCCTAACTCACAGAACTGCCCATGTAAGTCCTGAAAGAGGTAGGTTCTTCAGGGTCCAGGTATGCCCTACACCCTGAGCCTTGAACCCCAGACAGAACACACTAAAGCCCTAACCCCCTGCACAAAACTGTCGTCCTAGTACATTCTAAACCCTAAACCCTAAACCCTGAAGAAGTCCTAGTACATTCCAAACCCTAAACCCTAAGCCCTCAGCCCGAAATCCTAAACCCTAAGCCCTACATGAAGCCGTAAGCCCTAAACCCTAATCCCTAAACCCGAAGTTCGACAAGACCTTGCTCGCGAAGCCAGCTCTCTTGCATCGCGGGCGCCGGATAGAAGCGGTGGGCAGGAGGAATGAGATTCTAGATCCCTAAGCCCTAAACCCTAGACCCTAAACCCTATAAAGAT
>CAJNJA010050030.1:0-55213 GCA_905231915.1 Symbiodinium necroappetens
CTCTCTCTCTCTCTCTCTCTCTCTCTCTCTCTCTCTCTCTCTCTCTCTCTCTCTCTCTCCCCCTCTCCCTCTCTCTCTCTCTCTCTCTCTCTCTCTCTCTCTCTCTTTCAGTCTCTGTCTCTGTCTCTCTGTCTCTCTGTCTCTCTCTTTCTCTGTCCACTGCCGACAGACTGGATAGATGAGCCTGTATGTATGTGTAATATGTAGTAGCAATGTAGTATACACAGCTAAATGTACAGAAGAGTCTGCTCTCTAGATAAGTAAATAAATAAACAAATAAATGTATAAGTAAATAAATAAATACAGATACCTCTATATATATATACACACACATACACCCACATACATGCATGCATACATGCATACATGCATACGTGCATACATGCATACATGCATGCATGTATGTATACATACCTACATGTATACATGCATACATGCATACATGCATGCATGCACGCATGCATGCATACATATGTATGTACGTATGTATGTATGTATGTATGTATGTATTTATGTATGTACGTAGAATATATGTATATAATGCAAACATGCCCTTGTACACACTCTCACGTGCCTATACACCTTCCCTTCAAGGGAATATAGAGGGTTGGGTGGGCTTGGCAAGGATATATCGTGCTGCTTGCTTGGGACGCAGTGCTTGGATGTTGAGGGTTGGAGACTGCCAAGGCCTAGCTTGAGGTGTTTGTCACTTTGTCACCGGCCTGGGACTTTGGAGCTCAGACCTCCAAAGCCGAGCCCGGACTTTACCATTGACCTCTGTAAGTCCACAGCGCAGCAAGAGCCTCACAGTATGCCTTGCGAAAACAGTAAAGAGTGTAGCGGAGAACCTGCTCGACCCTGAATTTCAGCCAAGCTCGGAGCTCGAAGCACAGCGCATCTGAGGAGCAATGACTGGGCTATTGAAGAAACCAACTTCTGCTTGGGCCCGGGCCTTACTCCTGCGGGTTTCGACCTAAGCTGCATCCCTACGAGTTTGTGCGCTCAGGGTTTTCCATCGGTTTCGCACACTACAAGCGGAAGAGAAACATAAGGAGAAGCTGTGTTCTTACTCTTCAGGAAGCGGGTATATAGTTCTGTTTGACCAAAGTGAGCCCAAGACACGGGGGCGTTTGTTGGTGTCTCAAACTTAGGCCGCACAAGCTTCGTGCGCTTCAAAGAGACTGATGACCTCGCGTCCGGGCCTCTGATGATGATGATGGTGATGATGATGGTGATGAAGATGTTGATGGCGATGATGAGGTACAGACGACAATGTAGAGAACAACGGTGTTGTGATGATAATGAGGATGATGATGATGACGACTGTTGCTGTGTTTGGTTCATAGTTCATTGCTCCGGGCGGCTGGCTTCAAGGCGCCGTACCAAGCACCTGATGGACTGCCAGCTGTCGAAGCAGCACACCCGCCTTCGTGATGGTGTGCCGCAGAAGTTCTCATGCATTGGTAATCGCAATCATCCACCGGCTACCTCACACAGACTTTCGCCGCTGCCACCACCACAGCGAGAACGACTACCACGACCACTACTCTTCCTAAACCGCCTACCACTACCACCACCGCTAATTCTGCGACTACTACTGCTGCTGCTACTGCTAATAGGACGATTGCTACTAAGCTGAGTACTGCTGCTGCACTCTGCTGCCGCTGCTACTGCTCCCACTACTACTTCTACTGCAACTACTACTACTACTACTACTACTACTACTGCTACTGCTACTACTACTACTACTACGACGACGACGACGACGACGACGACGGCTACTACTAGCTCTACTACTTCTGCCTGCACTACGGCTGCCACTCGGCTGCGACAATGACTGAGATTGCGGGCCACTACCACTACTACACTGCTACTACTGCTACTGCACCCCGCAACCGCTACGACTACACTGCCACTGCTACTTCTGCTTCTGAAGCTACTGTTACGCTACAACACTTGTAAATTTAAAGTATGACGGGCTTCTTCTTCTGCCCTTCTGCTTCTTCCTACACCTCGTCATTACCAGCATCAGGCGTCGCCCCCATCTCATCATAAAGGCAACTGTTGCGTGAAGATTTGGTCAACCTTTCAGATGTTTTCTGGGTAGTCTCAGCCTTTAGTGCAGTTTAGCTTGGGTCCGTGCAGGGTTTCCTGGTCTGCGGCTTTGGCATGTGTGGTGATGAGATTTGCTTTCAATGCGGTGGGTCTTGATTTTTCACCTGGACTTTGGTTGGTTGCCGGAACACATCGACAGATTAAGTTGCACAGCTGATGCGCTTTTGGGCGGTGAAAAGCCTGTACTGGTGTTATCGCTGACAGGTCTTCTGACTGCCAGCTTGCTTGAACGTCGGCCAGGTACCGTGATTCCGTACACAGCTCTTTTCCTTGATGACATCATTGACAAGCTGGGACCTCGAAGTCTCTCTTGTATTCCATTGGCTCCGTGGAGCCTTGGCAGGCGTGAGCCCTTCAATACTCTGACAGAGAGATGATCTAAAGGATACGGAAATTGCTGAGGCCAGGACCGTGCCACATCTTCACCGAACAGCCTGAGCCTCAGAAACTACGAGAGACTGCTTCATTTGAGGTGTCCTTCACCGACAAATGCTCTAAAACTAGCTTCCCGGAGCCAATTACTCCCTGGTTCCAGCATTGCTGGTGTGTGTGACCGAATGCCACCAAGCTGGGCCTTTATTTTACAGCGTTCTTGTCGGAAGTGCTGATAGGCCCTCACCCTCATCGCACGTCAGGCCTCTGCTGAAATGGACCTGGGATGAGACCTACGATGAGGCCGGCGATGCTTCAGCCGAATGATTCCTCTTACTCGCGAAGCGCTCTTGCCAGGCCTATGAGAAGCCCAAGGGTGCGGTGCCCCAGACTTCAGCAGAAAAATCGCTCGTTGAAAAAACACCGCGCCACGGGGGTTGTCACCAGACCCAGGAGATCGAAAACGGCTCTTTCGTTTGCCGAGTCGCAAATGTGACCAAGGTGCCAAGTGATGGCAAGCTTGATGCTGCCTGCTTATCCGCCCTTTTTGATCGACATCGAGCGATGGACGACATTCCTGCGGAACATGGCCCTTTCTGAAAGATAGACGAGATGTTTGAAGCCTGCACAGAGCTTGATAAAACAAAAGCGACACCCTGAGTTGCCTTCAACCTCGGCTGATGTTGCAAGCTGGCTGTTCCTGCGTCTTCAGAGCAACCCTGGCGCCTTCAAGCACTGGAGCTTTGCTATGCCGCAGCTGTTGCTGCTTCTAGAGGCAGCTCCAAACTGCCACGTGAACGACCACGGCTGCTACCACAGAAACTACTATCATGGCATATCATTGCAGCTGCGTTTGCTGTTTCTGCCCCTTTGCCCCTTCTGCTGCTGCATCTGCCCCTTTGCTGCTGTTTCAGCGACGACGACAACGACGGCGCAGCCGACTCCGGCGACGACGACCACCACTGCATCAAGAACTGCCGCACCTCCAACCATGGTTGCTTTCAAAGCGACGCCTGTTTCCTTGTTCACACTTGGAATCTTTGCCATGTCGGCTCGAGGCGGTGTAGTAAAATACAGGGCCCTCCTGGCCTCTAGGCGTGGAGTTTCAAATTGTGGGATCTTTCTGCACGGGCTCCCGTCTTTTGCTGGGCTTTGGGGTTTTACGATTCCACGCTTGGCCATATCTCGACAAATTTCCAGGCCGGTGCTTCTCCCACGAGAAGTCACCGGGACGACCTCAGACAATGGCTCCGAGAAGAAGAGCCGGGCCGGAGGAGGAGGAGGACGAGGTGCGGCAAAGAGTTGAGGGTGAAGGGCACCGGGAAAAGTCAAACTCATAGCAAAACGATGGCAGTAGCAATTTTAGCAGCGGTACCGATAGCCGCAAGAGGTGTTCGGCTTTTGATACTGATGCATCAGACGGGAAGTTGGTTTGGGACGTGGCTGACCGGGAGTGTTCTTCTGCGATCTTTTCTCTAGGTGCGCATCAGACACCTCCGCAGGTTATGCGCCTGTCAGCCAGAGGATCTGGCATGTTGCTTCCTCTTTCACAGAATACCTCTCCGCATGATAGGATCCTTTCGCACACGTCACGTACCTGCGCGGGTTAGGTGCTTGTCAACTAGAGGAGGTGGGATAATGTTGCTTTCTCTTTTCACGGGTTGACGAGACCTCCTGGAGGTAGGCGTCATAAAAACATCCTTTGGTGTGTCTCCCCACCCAAGACCCCACCCCGCCCCGCTTCCGGGTTGTCTCCGTAGGTAGTCGTCATTATGAGGGTCTGTATCGGTTGACCAAAGATGTGAGCCTAGTTCCGACAGGAGGACGCCTTCGGAAGCGCGGGCTCCCACATCTCCGAGAGCGAGCCCAGCGAGGATTCTTCATCTTGTCCTTCCTTTTGGCTCGATGTTCAGGGCATGGGGAATGTATGTCGACTACCGTCCTTGTGTTCTTAAGAGCTCCTGGAGATTTATTTGCATCGCAGCCTTCTTGTGCCGCTCCTCGTGCTTGTCTCCCTGCTGGTCCTGGTTGTGGTTTTAGTGGATTCTGTGGTTGTGGTCCAGGTTGTGGTTGTTGTTTCGTGGTCGTTGGTGGCTGCGTGTTGCTTGCTTGCTTGCCGCTGCTTGTTGTTGTCGTCGTCGTCGTCAGTCGCTTGTTGCCTGTAGCCTTTGTTTTCGGTTTCCCGCTGTTTACCGCTTTGGTTTAGGGTGTGCTGTTGGATGTTGCTGCAATTGCTCTGACGGCCTCTGCCCTGCCGCCACTTCTGCTGCTGCCGCCGCTGCAGACAGTTCTCCAATGCCTATTCCTGCCGGCGTTGTTGCTGCAGCTGCGAGCATCCTCGGTTCGGATCGGAAAGCCTGGACGTGTGGTTTGAGATTTCTGCGAACAGCAGAGCCACATCACGATGACCCTCCGTTTGTATGGTGATTCTCCAGGACGAGAAGGAGAAGGAAACGAAGCCCTCGAAAACGTCCCAGGCCGCTGATTCGGCCAAGAAGGCTGGGCCAGAGACTTGCGGCAACGGCTGTGTAATTGCAAGTCAGTTATTCGTCTATGGTTCTTCCACACTGCAGCTCGACGGCCATCCTCGTAGCTCAAGGGCATCTGTTGCAACCCTGGAAGGCCTAGGCTTTCGTCTCAGAGTGACACGAGGTTGGATTTCTATTTCAAGGATGACAGATGCTGCTGGGCTGGGTGAGGTGGCGAGGAAGCAACGCACTAGATTTCCCTTTTGGCCAAAGCCAGAAAATGCGACCCACATTCAACTTCTCAGTCCGAAACCGTAGCTGGAAGAGAATCTAAACTAGAACAGATGGTTTGTGACTTTGCTCTACTACGGACCTGTGGAGAAGCGCATCGTCTTCGATTGAAATTCTCGTGGTGCGTCAGTTTCGCAACAGCAGTGGTGGTGGTTTCAGGAGCTGAAGTGGTTCATAGGTTTTGTGACAGCTTGTGGCTCCGTTCCTAAAAAGACCTGTTGAGGAAGAAGTCAGCGAGGAAGCTGAGGAGGTCGGCGCAGAGGCCCCGGAGGACGCTGAATGTGCGGCCGAGTGTGACGTGCTCACAGGGTTGATCAGCTGCGCCCGAGGATACCCAGGCCGAGGCACAGCCCGAGGAGGCCAAGGAAGCCCAGGAGGGTGAGGAGCCCCAGGAGCCAAAGGAGGCCCAGGCGGAAGAGGCCGAAGAGGACAAGGAGGTCAAGGAGGCCAAGGAGGCGCGGAGAAAGGCCAAAAAGGCCAAGAAGAAGGCCAAAGAAGCCGATGAGGCAGAAGAAGAGGAGGCTTACGAGGAGGTTGGCGCATGCCTTGGATATTGCTCGGTGCATGTCGGTGCATCAGTGCTGACTTTCTCGGGGCTACTGCAGTTTCCTGTAAACCAAGATGAAGATGCAGACGATGCGGACGGAGAAGCTGTGCAACGCAGAGCTGCCAAGGCCAGACCCTGGCAGCCAGTCTAGCTCCGGCGGTTGCAGCTCCGCTAAAAGAAGCACAGCGGCACGCGCAAGCACGCGCGTGCGGGTGTGTGCGTGTGTGTGTGTGTGTGTGTGTGAGTGAGAGAGAGAGAGAGAGAGAGAGAGTTTAACAGACCTCTCATGCCCTGGAGAAGAAGAGAGAGAGAGAGAGAGAGAGAGAGAGGAGGGGAGGACATCCAGGACCTCCAAGCCTGGTAGAGAGAGAGAGAGAGAGAGAACGTGTGGACTCTCCCCGAAAGCCCCGGAACGCTGGGGGGCCCCATGGGCCGGGGAGCTTGACGCGCTCCTCTAACCCGAAGGAAGAAGAGAACGAGCAAGAGGTGGACAGGGACACTCCGTCTATTGTGCACTAAACACCCAGATTATGATGATTTCCAGCTGCAACTTCATTAGACATTCTGCTCAACCACCGGGATAATCCAGGATGGTTACGAGGAGTCCAGGTACAAGGCCTGGGGTGCATAGCCTCCATCCTGACGGATTCAAGACAGGCACAGGGGGCAGTTTCTGAAGCTGTCCTAGCACCACGTTTTGTTCCGCTCCGACTGGCTCTGCAAAGCCCATTAGGCTTTCAGGGAAGCACGCGCTGTGCGTCCTCATCATATCGTAACATGTTGCTGCAAGCAAAGCCGACCTCTGCACCGCGCGTCCTCGGGGAACGCGGCACAATGGTGATAGCTCCGAGAGTGGAATCCTGGAGGGAGAGCCAGGTCTGTCAGGTCCGTTGGCCGATCGCGACGGTTTCTCTGAGCCTCCTTGCGGGCCTTGCGGGCGGCGGAAGCTCTCGCAGGCGGGCTTCGCGGGCGTCGGTCTCGCGTGCCTCTGCCGCGGCAGCCCGGCCAAAGCTCGGTCGAGAACGGGCGAACCGAGGCCAGCGGCCTGAGAAGAAGTGGCTCCATTCGGGGGATGTGAAGAAGGGCCAACGACTGCGAGGGACGGTCATAGAAATCTTAGACTCTCATGCTAGGCTTGATGTTGGGTTGGACACCATGGCGACACTTCACGCGAGCAAGATCCTGCCCGAAGGAGCAATGCTCCAAGAGGAACTTTCGATCGGACAGGAAATGGAAGTTTGGGTTTGTGGAGCGCGGCCATTAAGCTATAAAGTCAAACAAGGCACCACCTGGAGGATCGATGCTCGGCTGGAGGTGACAATGCTCAATCCTGCACAGCTCAGCTCGGACGTCACGGAGTTCACTCAGCTGCCGCCGAACGCATTGCTGGCAGCTACCGTTACCCACATAGAACCCTACGGAATCGTCGTCAAGGTCAAGTCGCCGACGGGTGCTGTGCCTGTGCAGGGCTTTGTTCATGTCTCCGAGATCCGTGACGGTTATGTGGAGCATCCCGCTGATGAAGTCGATGTTGGCCAAGACATCACGGTGAGCATCGTGCGCATTGACGAGAAATTCGGTAGGCTGCGACTGACCATGAAGCTGCCGGAGGTGGAAGGTTACTGAGAGTGGACTCATCAGACCGGCCTGCCTGGAGCCTCAAAACAGCTGTGCGTGGCATTGCTGTATACTGTATGTATCTGTATATACCTCGGTGCCCGCATCGGGCCTACTTGCATAGATCATGATATAACGGGGCACAGGAAAGCGGCAAATTTGCCTTGAGTTTGTGGAGACGGTTCTTGTAAGAAGAAGCCTTCGTGTCAGGGGCCCGAGACAGCTGCCGCCTCAGACTCGCGACAACGGTCACGCAACATCAGACACTCCAAGGAAGACGTGGCAACACTCTGTCGGGGTTTCAGGCCTTGAGGTTTTGTTGACAGCTTCTGTCAGTGTAGTCTGAGCATGTGGTGTGCAGGTGTTTCTTGAAAGGGTGGCTCTCTAGGAAGCTGAGTAGGCAGACACCTACTGCTTACACGCAAGCGTGCACACATACAAATACCACACATCAGCTCGTAATTCTGTGTGGGTACTGCGTACAGTGCATCTGCATCAGAGACACCGAACTTCCTGACTACCTTCTAACTAATTAAGTACCTACCTACCTACCTGCCTGCACCTACACCTACCCTGTTACCTTCCTACCTTCCCGCCTTCCCTTTCACACCTTCCCACTTTCCCACCTTCCCACCTTCCTGCCTGCCTGCCTGCCTGTCTGCCGGGCTGCCTGCCGGCCTGCTACCCACCAACCTACCTGCACCCGTCAACCACTACCTCAGGGTTCGCGGGCTAGTTCAGGTTCCTCGGGACAACCGGTACTTCCTTCATGACGACCGACAGGCCTCTCTGCAACGCATTTTTGTATGCATCAAGGGCTTTGCTTCAAGCCCTGGGTGGAAATCAATCGCCAGGTTAGCGGAGGTTCAAAATCGGGTACTGTAATGTTGATGAATGGTTTAGTCTAACAGCTGACATGCTGACATGCTTGCACCTGGCTTAAGGGATGTGACATGAAGCAACTCTCTGAAGGCAGATGATGAAGGCAAAGAAGAAGACGATGAGGCTTTGGGATTCGTTTGCACGTGTTGTGTGCTTCCTGTAGCATGCCTTGGTCTTTCTACCCGCATGCCACGTGAGGAAAAGAAAGAAGACAAAAAGGAAGAGCTGGCTGCATTATCTTAGTTGCTTTTCTTCCTCCATGTCTCTGCCTCTCAGGCCACTCTTGCTCCCTCTCTTGCTCCCTCGCTAGCTCTGTCTCTATCTCCGTCTCGGTCTCTATCTCTGTCACTGTCTCTGCCGCTGTCGCGGTCTCTGTCTCCGTCGCTGTCGCTGCCTCTCTGTTTGTCTGTCTGTCTGTCCGTCTGTCCGTCTGTCCGTCTGTCCGTCTGTCTGTCCGTCTCCCTCTCTGTCTGTCTCTCTCTGTCTGTCTCCGTCTGTTTCTCTCTCTCTTTCTCTCTGTCTCGCTCTGTCTCTGTGTCTCTCTCTCTCTCTCTCTCTGTCTCTGTCTCTGTCTCTGTCTCCCTCTCTCTCTCTCTCTCTGTCTCTGTCTGTCTCTCTCTTTCTCTGTGTTTGTCTCTCTCTCTCTCTCTCTCGCTGTCTCTCTTTCTGTCTTTCTCTCTTGTCTCTCTCGCTCTCGCTCTCTTTCTGTCTCTCGGTCTGTGTCTCTCTCTGTCTCTCTCTCTTTCTCTCTCTGTGTCTCTCTTTCTTTCTCTCTCCCTCTCTGTGTCTCTCTCTGTTTCTCTCTCTTTCTCTCTCTGTGTCTCTCTTTCTTTCTTTCTCTCTCTCTCTCTCTGTCTCTCTCCCTGTCTCTCTTTCTGTTTCTCTCTCTGCCTCTCTCTCTCTCTGTGTCTTTCTCAATGATTGATCGAAGAAGTAGAGCTTTGCGCATCGTTTTTCACTTTTTTTCGAGTTCTCGCGCCTCTTTGCCAGAGCCCTTGTTTGTTGGCCGACTGTCGTTCAGTTTGGCTCGAGACTTCCTTGAGGCCTGCCGGTCTGGTCTGTTTCTGCAGTGCACAACGTAAATCGGCTTGTGGGTTGGAGCTGAGCTTCGGCTTGTGCTTAGGCATCGCTCATGCGAACTGTTCTCGGTCCGCAGAAAACAACGGTGGCTCACATCAGCATGCTGCAGGCTCCATGCGGCAAACAGGATCAGCGTGTTTCGCATCGTGTCACATGAGTTGCACTCCAGGAGCTGCTAACAGCGGCAAAGGCAGAAAGTGCAAACGAAGAGCTCGTTCTACAAGCTTCCAAGTTGGAGCCTCAGAGCCTGGTTGGGATTCGGCAGCTGCAAGCTGTGTTGTGCCAGTGTTGTGCCCAGAACTAGCCGAGGCTGATAGCACGACTCAGAAGTGAAAGTGAAGTGCAGCAGCGAATATCGGCAACGGCCGCATAGCCGTATTCGACCATGTCTCTGCTGATTTCCAGACGTGTTTCTTGCACCAAGGCAGTCTTGTGCGAAGTTGACTGCTTCAAGGAAGCCGACGGGAGGGTAGCTGACCCAGCTGACCCAGGACGCAGTCGCAGCGACGTGAGACTTCAGCATCACTCGAGGAAGAGATGCCGGACTGGTCTCGTGACACCGAGAGGTTCGAAGAGTTTCACGAGGTCCCGTTCGTTTGCTTGTGCTTGAGGCTTTTTCTCGTGATCCCTTGGACTGGACCCCGACCACTTGAAACTCAGGACTTCAAACGCGTCATGGAGGATGCGGAGCGTGATCAGGTCACATCTCCTCTTGCAGATGTACTTGTGCAATTGGCATCTCAAGGTTCTGTGAGAACATTAGGACGGACTAGTGACATGCAGTGTCTGCTTGCCCTAGGTCGCAGCAGTCGAAATTTAGCAAACCGGAACGTCGTTCAGACGACATTGCCTTGGAAAGCTTGTTCAGGTGGTCTGGCCGATAGGAGACACGACGGTGCAGGATTCGGTGCCAAGTGAACAGCCGAAGCAAAGGATCGTTGCACGAAGCGAAAACACGTTTTGGCATGGCTTGGGTCCGGCTTGTTTTTGGGGAGGCGTGCAAACGCGAAGCAATACGCGAAGCATGCAAGCATCAGGCGGTTCCAGGGGCTCAAGCAGTTGACCCCGCCCTGACAAGGGAATCCCAGGTACAATCAGGTACATCTCGCCTCACACCGCTACTCGCAAGAGCAATTGTTTGTGCAAGACGGCCTGACTTTGTACTTGCCGCAGGGCTAAACGAAGGCTCGGTGCTTCGGACTATCCACGCTCCGCTACGCCTCCCGCACATCTTGAGCCCATGCACAACTCACGAAGGTGTCACTCTGCAGTGACACTGGGTTATGCCACACCGTTGTTAGCTCACCGATGCATCGAGAGCCCATTGCACAAAACGCAGGTAAGCACACTTCGCAAACATAGTTTCGATCAAGAGAGGGTCGCTGTGCCGAGAATGCCATATGAGCTGCTTTCTCAAAATCAATCAAGCTTGTGCCCAACGACATGGTTAGATCCGTGTGTTATTGCTCCGATTGGCACAAAGCACTTGTGCCAGCATCCATTTGGACAGCCTTCCTGAATGCTCCTTGGTATGTTGCGGTCGTTTCGGTGTTCCTGCCCCAGACCCCAGACCCTAAAGACTCAGGATATCTGAGGATCCGATCCTTGATGTTAGCCGCATCAAGGTGTTAGCCATCATCAAGGCATCACATCGAAAGGGGTGTTGGAGCATAGCGTCCCGTAGACCGTCCTGTCAGCCAGTTCATTCACGTCTCTTGACAAGATACCTTGCTGTAGGTGGGTATATGTGTTTATGTATGTATATACGTATGATGTATGTATGTATGTATGTAATGTATGTATGTATGTATGTATGTATTTGTGTATGTATTTGTGTATGTATGTGTGTATGTATGTATGTATGTATGTATGTACGTACGTACGTATGACGTATGTATGTTGTGTGCATTGATTGCCAGTGTTAAGTCCCAATCAAGTGATGTGTTGCTCGATGCCCCAGACTTAGCCAGGCTCCCGTAACACGAACTCGACTGCACAATGAGACCTCCCATTCTCAGAAATTGATAGTTCGAGTGCTAAATTCACCGCCCAATTTTTGCGCTTTGAAATCGAAATGGCAGTTTTGTGTCACGACTTATTATCCTAAGGCCCAAACAGGAACGGTACAGCATCAGCTAAGCTGTCGACGGCCGAAGCATGACTGTTCAAGCTGAAATTTCGAGATCTGAAGCAGCACAGTTACAAAACTACGCGGACTGCATGCCCCAAACTTCCCGGCTGCCACTTTTCAATGTGTCAGCTTTTCACACATCCACGCCTGCCCAATGCCACGTTTCCTCGCTCGCATGTCTAATTTTAAGTTCAACATGTCCAAAAGTGAGCTTGCAAGAATTTGGAATGGAACGGCGAGGGCTTCAGGCATACATACTTCAACGTTTGCGGGAATGCACTCGCATGTGCGTTACATACCTGACTGTTTCACATCTTCGCAGGTGTCGTCTCTGGTCTAGGGTTGGCACACGCAAGACAGAGGAATGGTTACGCGAAGCACAAATTGCAGTACCCAGGTGAGTGTGGTAGCTCTTGAGCTGTTGCTTGGCGCGCCAGATTTCGGAAATCCTCATGAACACCGCGCTGGAGCAGCCCGATCCCCAACTTGCAGATTCGGTTGGCATTCTGTACCTTTCGCACTGCTTTATTGCTGGTTCGGTCGAGGCTCGATAAGATTGAGCGCTTGCTGGTGGACAAAAAGCAAACAGAAGAAGAAATGCGCCTCAAGGCACGGGGTTTCAGGTAGAAGCCCCACGCGCCACAGCAGGCGAGACTCACGGAAGACTCCCTTTGTCTAAGGCTAAGGTTTGTTGGGGTAATGTACAAAGCTGCTCTCAAAGGCTCCTCAGCAGGACCCTTTCGAGGGGCATCTTAGTCTGATGCGCGATGTTTCATGAAGCATCCAATTTATCACCATAGCCACAATACAAACCAAACGCTATGGGAAGGACGGTTCGACACGTGCGCAACACAGGCTAGGGGGTCCTTTGTCTGTGCTTCTACGGATGCGTTCGCAATGCAAGTTCTAGGATGGGAAGTGTATCCTGCAGCGGTGGTGATGTACCCTCGGATGCCATCAACTAAGTCTAAGTCGCGATTTGCACAGAGCTACATCGATACGAACGGTGGATCAAGAAAACCACGATACCTGATCTTTCTATCTTGCTCCTGCGCCGCGCGCACTTACGCCTCCTTTGTGCCAAGACCGAAGAGATAGCAGAGTGAACAGTTGCGCTCAGGCAGCAAAGGCGTCAAAGAAAAAAGGCAAAAAATGATTCTGCTGCCTGTGTTTCACCCGTTTCACATCCAGCATGCAGCAAACGAGGCTGTGAATTCTAGATTCTAGAGCACTCGATGCTGAAACAAAACGGTCGTGAAGCCTATTGAAGTCTCTTGAATAACGCTCCTGCTCCGCTGCTTGACAGTCTACAATGCTGCTGTTCGGCCCAGACTTTCCGTGGGAGGCGGTGTCGATTCATTCGACAGGCCAGTATTGTGGCAGCGAGATTGTGTGATCTGAGTTCCCAGCCCGATCTAAGTCCAGTCCAGCACAAGAAAAACTATGGTGGGTCCAGGAGAGGGCCCCCAGCTCCGATGCTTTCTCTGACTTCTTGACAGGCCTCCCAGCTGCAATGAAGAAGCTCCTGATGACGGTGGTCGGGGGCCAACCTTTGGGTTTTTGGTCATCGGTCTTACATTGTTTTGCTTTAGGTAGCTGCACTGACGCCAGAAGCCAGCTCCGCCTTCATTCGTCAGGCGAGGTCAAAATGCCTCAGAGCTGCGACAGTTCTGCTGGGTCCTGTTCAGGTAGCTTTGTCCGAAGCTTCGGGCAACAGAGGCATATTGGCGAATTTATCGCAATCAGACAAGCGACTAGACGGTGTTCTTCGCATTGCTACGTTGGAGGCTTGCAGCCACTTGATGATGATGAGCGCGAGGCAATTACGATTCCTCGTCCGCCTGTTCGAGATAAGACCTGATTTTTTTCGCGCTGCGGTATAGCGCTGCTGGTACAGGCCAGGGATGCGGAGATCGAGGCAGAGCGGACTGTCAAAGAAGCAGAAGCCGCTCTGCAAGAAAGAGATGAGAAGCCCAGGCTTTCTGATGCGGCTGACGAGCGATTCATTCGTTCGATGAGCTGTGTGCAGGCATGGCAAAGGTCAGCCTCTGTTTGCGACGATCGCTGCGCTCAGGACGGAGAAGGCCAGCGACCACGTTCACCACGTTCAGTCTCTCCCTAGTGTGCACAGTTGTACACGCATGTGCCAGGGCCTGCCATACACGGAGTTTGAGCCCAGATGCATCAAGCACATGGAGGAGGCCTGCCTGAGCATGAGTTGGCAATTTCGGCAGTTTTCACAAGCTTTCGGCAATTGTTCAGGTGAGCAGTTCCCTTGCCGACGCCTACGGTGATGTGCAGGCTCGCTCGGGTGGTGACTGTTCACAGGCAGATCCATGTCTCTGAACAACAAGCAAGGTCAAGCATCTCCTCACTCAAGAGTGCCGTCGCCACCTTGAAGATCTGACTGCAGAACCCGTCAACCTGGCAGAAGCAGGGAGCGAGATAGGGAGAGGACTGGATTGAGGCCTGGAAGCTGAGTTTCCTCGCACTGTCGACACTGGCTTTGATGATGTCAAGGCCCTGTGAACTGTCACATTCTCTTCAAGACATACTGTCTATGTCACTATGTCTTTGCAATATGTGACCGGCCCACTGTCTCGTGAAGTACGTTTGGTGTCTGCAGTGGTTTAGTCAGATGCAGCCAGGCATGCTATTGGTATGAGTCTAGAGTATCCAGAGCTTTTGCATTCGTTTCCAAGTCGATACTCGATACACGCCTTGGTGCTGAGAGACCATCGTGTCTTTGTTCTGTTGTTTCGAATTGCACAGCGCATTGTGCGGTCGCGGCCTGCGAGGAATGCCTGAAGTTCGCGGATGAGTTCAAAACCGCCAAAAGAGAGGCTCGCGGGTTCAAAGTTCATGTTATGTCAAGTTATAACATGTTGTCATGTCGCACTCTTGCCACAGGACAAGTCTTTCAAACAGTTCTGCAAGCGTTTCTTCGAGGCCTTTCCAATCTAGCTTGCACATTTCGTTTTCAGCGTTTCTGCTGCAGTTTCTCCGGTTGAATTGGATCCGAGGCATCCGATCTTCCTGCTGACTGGCAGGCGATACCCAAGCAGACCGAAACTGCAGCAAAGAAGACTGCGAGGTCCAGCTGGTGGGACAAAGCTTATCGTGCGCCCAATGTCATGCGCCAGTCCACTCAGGATAGTTCCGAGGTCATTGAAAGCGCCGGCACATCGAAGGCGCGAGCCAGGCGTGGCTCAACCGATAAGACGACTGAAATCGCCGGCAAGCCGAAGACAGCGCAGGCAGAGGAAGGGACAGAATCGTCTCGGCCCGAAGTGGGGAAATCCACAGAGGCGGAGGGCGCGGGTGAGGACAGTGCAGAAGATACGGGCGAGGCAGCTTATGAGGAAGCCTTGCGCTCCGGGAAGAGCCCGGAAGAAGCTGCTCGCGTTGCGGCGGAGGCTGCGAGCAAGGTGGCTGAAGACGGGGCTCGTAAGTCGGGCAAAAGCCCCGAAGAAGTGCAGCGGGCAGCAGCTGCCGCGGCTTACAAGGCCGGTGTGTCAAATGGTATGAGCAAGAAAGAGGCCGAGGACGCATCCTCGGAGGCTGCCGAGGACGTCAGTGCCAAAGCCGCGCGTGGCATTCCTGGGTCGAGCCGTGGGAGTGACAGTGGCGAGGGCAGCGCTGCCTCCACTGACACTCCAGCCGCTGCATCTGCGGAGTCGCAGAGAGACGCAGCCTCCGGGGCTGTGGCTCCGGAACGGGGTTGGTTCCAGTGGCTGTGGAATCTGCTGTGGCCAGTGCAGACACCGTGGCCAGAGAAGCCCTTCAACAACACTCTGGGGCCTGCGAAGAACAAGACGACCGAGATTGGCCTTCAGCAATCTGATCTGGAGCGTTTAGATGCCATTCTTCGCCAAGAGAGGCCCGGCGTTGCATGCTTCCATGTGTCTTTACCTGCACAAAAAGCTTGCGCAGGGATTTCGATGCAGACAATGCAGACGGCATCGTGGCGAATACCGATCAGAAAGAATACACTTCCGTTTCCTCAGTTGCACGAAGCTTCAGCAGCAAAGAACACTTGAAATGTGACCGGCTTCTTTGCTACCAGGCTTGTGTGGTGCACCTGAAGAAGGCTTGATCGTGTGCCTGCCGAAGCAGATTGAATGTGGAATGCCAGTTGATCAACACAGGTCGGCACGGCCATCGATTCATCCTATTCCGACCAGCAGGCAGTGGAAGTTTGAACCTTTTGAGCAAGTGGAGCTGCAGAGTCATGTCAGGCCCAAGAGGTCTTAGAGTCCCAGTGCTTGCTGGAGAAGGATGCCACAACAAGCAACGGTTTGTAAAATGCCCTTTGCATTTCCTCCATGCTCGTGCAATGCTCTGATGCATTCGGGTTCGGAAAACCAAGAGTCCCTGCAGGTTTGAGTCCTTTGGGGGTCCCCGCAGATTCCTGTCGTGTTTGAGGTGCAAAAAAAGGCCAGTTGAGTTCTTGGGCGGGAGAGAGTGAGAGAGTGAGGAGGAAGAGAGACTTGGATGCGCTGGTGTCCGGGTAGGGGTTCACGCCCCGAACCCTTCCAAAGAGGCATGGAGACACAAAGACAGATCCCTCGGTGCTTTCTCTTGTTCGCACAGAGTCAGTGATGCATATTGATGAAATGATTGATCAGTGCTTGGCCCCTTGCTTGGCATATTCATACAACCCGCAATGCCTACAGCGGTGTCCCACGATGGGCCATCCGCAGGAGTTTGAGACGAGGCACGATTCCTTCGTCAAGACGAAGGCTGCCGACGGCAATGCCATCACATCTTCGCAAACGGTTCGCGATGTATCTCTGCAGAGCCTCCCAGGATTGCAAACTGTTTGCCAAGCTCTACATGAAGGCTCGGAGACAGGACTGCCGATTTCGAATCTGGGTCATTGTCGAGCTGTCGAGCGCAGACTGTCGCAGGAGCTTCTAGGCAGTGATGCCTCCTACAAGAAGCTTTGTCTGCTGGTCGCGATAGTTAAATGCCCACGTGTAAAGACAGGTGGTGTGTTGTTCAATCTGTTGCCTGCGTAGAAGCGTTGAATGTTGAGGTGCTTGGTATTTCAGCTACCTGGATCAAGCCAGGGCCACAGGGTGGCAGCAGCACTTTCCATTAGACTGATTGCGAGAATGTTGCAGTTTCGTGATCGTGTTTAAGGGCAAAGCGTGTATGTTGAAGTATACTGGTAGCTCTGGTGCCGATCATCGACAGGGCATTCCACCTGCAACAGAATTTCGTTCTACTCCCTTGTAACTGTGAGATATCCGCCTAGCGAGCGGGGGTTCTTCGACATCGTGGGCAACAGACAGTCCATCCCATGTCCATCCCCGTGCCGCCACTGTGGTAGACTTGGGTAGGTCGACGCTACAAGCGTTTTGCGGGCACGCGGATTCTGCCAGTTTGGGGTTTGCGAGCGCAACCCCGCCTCCCACCTGCGCGGTCATCGTCGATTCGGAGATAACCCATTTGCCTCAGCAGCTCCTCAATGCTCAGCCTAGCCTTGTGCTAGGATGCCCGCCTGTGTGACGCGACCCTGCTGGGAGCAATTATTGGTGTTTGTGATAAGCCAAGTGGAGGAATATGAGTTCAGGCTTGAGCAATTTGAGCCCAGGCTTTCGACAAAGACCGTCTGCAGGCTGGGATCAAAGCAATTTTGCTGCCGGGGTTCCGATCTTCCTTACCTTCTCGATGTGCATTCGAGTTCCTGTCAGGACTTTGACTCCATGCTGCTTGAAGGCTCCAAGTCTTCCGAAGTTCGGCACCTCCGCCCGCAGCAGACTCAAATCGCCGACTGAGCGAAACCTCAAGCTTTTGCCAAGCTCCCGAACGCCTTCCGCCGCATTTTCAGCAGTCGCCGAATGAGGGCCACTTTGCCTGGAAATGTGTACGGGGATTGTCTCGCCGAGATGTAAAAGAGCACGCAAACTGTAGACAGTCTTTGCATGCTTCGCGGGGTTGAGCAGCCATGTTAAGTCGTGTTTGTTGCTTACAACCTACCGTGATTGCTGCAGCCTTCCTGCCAGTGCTGGGATCAGCAATGTGGCGTAGCAGAGCGGCTAAATTCTGCAACATCCCGCGCATCAATATTGAAGACTTGTCATCGTCGTCGTGTAGATCATTGTCGTCATCATTGTCGTCATCATCATCGTCATCATCATCGTGAGCTGGCAGTACTGACAATCACCATACCCACCAGGATCTTCAGGACATGATTTTCAGCAACGCTAGCCTCAGAAATCTCAGAAACAGCAGGACATTTCGTCTAGATGCAGCTGCACAATTTTTTTTGCTGGACTGCCAGCTCCGTGTGTTCTCTCTCCTGCGATGGGGACTGAGCCCAGCAAGAAGTGCCTCCAGGAGGCACCGGCGTCTTCGCACACCTTTGCGCGGGTCAGGGTTCTTCGGGCCCTAAGGCCCATAAGCTCGCCCGCCAAACACTGTGCTGCTCGGTCCTGCCTCCTACGCTAAAAGTGCGGAGTGAGAGAGTGACGGCCGAACAATATTGGCAGGGTTTGGCTGAAGCAAAGTTCTTAACGAACAAACAGAGGGCATTGCTTTGAAGGCTTGGCCACTGGCGCTCGTCAGGCAAGGGGGAATGCAGTTGCTTTTCTTGCGCTTGTGACCATTGCTATCATCTCTTTTAAGTTGATCACTTCTGAGCACTCTTGAGTCCTGTATCACACGGCGCCAGCGAGCTTGGCCAATGTTTTCCGAAAGCAACTTGATTAGAAACTTGCGGAACATTCCGCAACATGATATTCAATCGTAGAGGCGCACGGCGCACGGGGCTCTTGCTGGCCGGGTAAGAATCCAAATGTAAGTGCATCATCACACATGAGAGTGTGAAGAACGAGCGCCTTTGCATTGTTTGGACAACCTCAAAATCCGAAGCAAGCATGAGAGCAACATTGAAGACTTCGGCGAAGCGAGGTTGACATGTCTTCTAATTTGGCAGTCGTTTTGGATGGCAGGATCGCCGCCGTGCTGGCACTGGGGACATTGCCTGTTGCAGGCAGGCTCGGTAGCGGATCTCGACATGCGAGGACATTGCGTTGCAGAATCTGCCGGGTTTTTGTCTTGCCCTTCTCCAGGGGAGCAGCCCCTGTCACAGTTGTGGGCAAACAAAGCCCCAACAGCACAGGCCGGGCACGCAGGCTGAACCTGTGCTCGGTTCTTCGCATTCTTCGAAGGAGCTTGGAAGACGTGCATCTCACGAGCTCAAGGCATGCAAACAGCAACTATCGCTGAGTTTGAAAGGTTTTCCTTTTCCACACGTGCAAGGCTTTGCTTCAGAGCAAGGGACTTCATTGCGACAGCTGCGAGAAGGCTTTGCAGCACAGTTCATCAGAGGTCATGCATGCAAAGTGAAGGCATGCGAAGCCCGTGCCCCTTTCCCGGCCTGCTGGGGCTCGTTGGGTTGTGTCGTCTTGTCCGCCATGTGCGCGATGTACTACAGGATTATTCATGGAGGTCTGCCTACGATGCCTTGATCGCCGTTGGCGTTCGCACATGAAGTGTTGACATGGTCGTGAGAGGACGCGAGGTACTTTTCATTATGCATGAAAGCAGGGGCTTGCTCCGGTCGCGAATACAGCTTGTCTTCGATGCGCCTTTTTTTGGACATGTTTCGGTGGTTGCGCGTTTACAATATTTGCAGCGGGTCTTATCATGACGTGAAGATGTTTGAGAATTTTTGCGGCAAGAACTGCCGTCGCCAGGCGTTCTAGTTCTCCATATGCTTGGAAGACGTGCTTCGCCATCCAGTGCTGCGAAGCTTTGCCGAGCTTCCGGTGCAATCCGATATTTATACAACGAGCCAAAAGGCAGTTTATGCCGAGGAGCGAGTTGCAGGCTTCGGTCATGGATGTGGCTCACAGCTTATCTATATCGTAGGAGTCCACGTTCGTGTGGGTTATCCTTGATTACAGACACTCTTTGAATTGATGCTGACAGTTAACCCCCCCCCTCGGTCATGTTCCATTGCAGGTGCAGCTGGTGCAAAGAGTATTGGAAAGCTGGGATGAGGAGGTGTTGGAGGCCAGAAGATGCGGCCAAGCGAGGGAGATCTTCCCAAATCTGAATAGCACAGGCCTCATCGCCGGATGGCAAGCTCCGCTTGACAAAGGACAGAGAGGGCAATCGCCAGTGCAAATCATGTTGTTGAACATTCCGGAGGCTGACCATGGTTTGCCGCAGCGTCCATTCACTTCGGTAGCAAATTACGTTAAGTTAAGCCGGAACTGGGAAGTCTTCCTGAGGCTTCGAGGGCAGACAGGTTAGGAGTACCCTTCCGTCTTTGAAAGACCCAAAGACGTAACACTGGAGAAGGCTTCCCAAAAGAAGGAATACTATTCACCATTCGGCCCTTCAGGGCTGCCTGGTTCTAGCTTTGCCGACCTGGCCAAACTCAATACCAAACCCTTGGAGCTTGCACGGCCACCAGAGACACAACTGCTTGCCACAGTTGGATAAGCAGTTGCATGCTCGCCCAACAGGAAGTTCCTCGCTCGAGCTTACTGCTGCGGACTGCTCTTCATCTGTTATGTATTTACCACGTGCTGCATGGCATGTGCTGTCCGATGCACAAACCACCGCCACCTGCTAAAGTCATGATTGGATTCTCCTATTTTGGCTTGAGGCAAGAGCTTCAGGTGGTCATCGCAACATCAAGGACACACTGCGCTAAAAGCAGGATAGCCCGCACAATGCATTGCCCAGCAGGCACACCCACTGTGAAGCCACTCGCCATCCTGGGCACACCGACTTACCAATCGACAGCTTGCAGCCTCACGAATCCTTTGACTATTGGGTTGTTAAGAGCAAACAAACAGCTTAAGGCCGACGGCTTTCGGTGAGACGGATTTGGATTGAGTTTAGCATGCATACTTCTTTGAACGGCAGTTGTTTAGGCTCCACATGGCCAGGCCTTTTCAAGTCTAACTTTTGGGGGGATCCCTTGCTTCTCTCGTCTTCGGTGGCTGGAAGATTTGCGTCAAGGATCCTCGGGGCTTGACTTCTGTCCTCCTTGCCCTTTCCTCGAAACCTCTGTTGAGACGTTTCGTTGGGCAAGTATTCTGCTGGGGATTAGAATCGGGTTGCTGCTGGGTCCGGTCATCGACCTCCTTTACCTCTTTAAGGTTTGGTGGGTGTCGTTCGTCCGGTGACCAGCTTCGTTTGCTCAGCCTACGTCCTCCGCTTGACAGGGTCCTTTGATGGACGAGGCCCTCTCCCTGCTTCGACAGTTGGCATTGAACTTGCAAGCCTTAACTGTGGAGGTGCAGAGGCAAGGTCAGGTTTTGAGTAGGCTGCAGTGGTGGAGGATCTGAGATCCCAGTCCGATTTTGAGCTGGTACCCAGCGCTGCCTCTCCGCCGGCTTCTTCCTCGCCTCAACGGTTTCTTTTGGCATCTCCGCCTCCAATGCCTTCCCGGGGTGCCTCCGAGGCTCCTCCATCTTCACAACACCTTGTCGGGGCCTCGCCTGCCCCCAGTGCACCAGCCGCCTCGCCTGCTGCTGGTTACTCGCCCGGGCCTGTGTTGCCTGGAGGAAACCGAGGTCAGCTCTCGGAAGAGAAGCGCCGAGCTCTCGCCCGATCGATTGGAGCCTTCTTTTTCGCCGCTGCCTGGACGGAGTGACTCGCGGCTCATCAGGCTGTGATCAAAATCCGCGTCCCTCTTGCTGTTACGTGGTGATAGCCGACAACAGCGGCCGCACTTTTGATCCTCCTTTACTGTTTGATCATTTCGGTCCCGTGAAGGACCTTTGCACGCGAGGGGCCAGTGCTGGCTCTTCAATCTTCTGCGGCTTCCCGGCGATTTGGGAGGCTAAGCTAGCTTGTGAGGCAGCAGGCTTACCGCTGCCTGTCCGTTCCAGCAATGTCACTCGGCCGCTCGAGGGCTCCGCGGAGGGCTCTCCTACTGTATGTGACAGTGGGATGTCGTACGAATTTCGAGTATGAAGTTGGCAGCTTGGTTGTAGGAGAGCCTGCCGCACGGAAGCGGGTGGCTGTGATCATGTTGACCGAGTTTGAGGGCCGAGTTGTGGTGGCTTTTCCCCAGAAGGTCTGGAACAACACCGTGGCGAAGAGGGTGCTTCCGGCAGGCCCATTCACGCGGGCTCTTCAGGTGGAGGTAGCCGTTTGTGCGTCTGCTGAGGCTCGCGACAAGCAGGGTGCCGGGAACATGAAAATCTGAATTATCTCCTTTCAAAGGCCGTTGCTGATCAGGTGGTTTTCGATGCCGAAGGTGACACTGGTATTGTCTTCAGCAACCCGCAAGGCGAGAGTTGCCTACCTTTCGCCGAGGCCCTTGCTCGAGTAGCATGTCGCCTTCTGGAGCCCTACCGAAGGTGGTGATGAGAGGCTCACAGCTTTGGAAAAGGCAATGAAAGAGCTCACCGCCACGGTGCAAGCTTTAGTGCCTCGAGCTCCTCCGCCAGTTGCGGCCACCCGCCCCAAGACGAAGCTGAAGGCTGCAGTGAAGAAGGCCGATGCAGATGGGCCTGGCTCTGTGCCAGCAGAGTTTGGATGGTGGCTCGTGGCTGATCGCACAAGAAGTTATGCTTGAACCGCCGCCGCCACTGAGCACGTTTACCTCGCAGAGGGTTCAGCAACTGGGCGTGTTGGAGAGTTTCCATTCCAGGCTGCTCGATCCGAGAGTCGCCGATCTGTTTTTGTATCGGGTCAAGGAGGTCGAAGGCTACCACTTTGAAGCCAAGAGAAAGTTAGGAAAGGCTCAAGTCCGGCTAAAGGCCCTGAACCGCCTCGAGCGCCCGATGACACTCTGCGCCCTGCTTCGGACGGAAAAGGCGCAGGAAAGGGAAAGGAAGGCAAGCCCGACAAACATCAAAAATCAGGCCCCTCCGGGGGCCATGGGTCTTGAGAGCTTGTTTGCTGCTTCGCCAGTTAGCCTCGGCTGGCTCAGCTGGCTTTGCCCGTCCAGCATGCGATTTGCTTTGATCGTTTGCTGGCTTATCTCTGTCTGTCTGTCTTTGCCGCAACGCATCCGTGTGAGCCAGCCGTCCTGGACGTTTGCAGCTCCTCGACTGGATTCTGCTTTCCCAGACCCCGTAAGTTTGGGTTTAGTCTCGTTAAGCCCCCTAACCGGCCGACCGGCTGTAACATAGGGTTTTTTAAGTTAGGCTGCGGCCTGCCTGGCCTGAGCCCAAGTGCCTGTTCGCTTCTGAAAACGTTGAGCTGTGCTGGTGCTCCGCTGCATGCTGGGGTCGCCTTTTCAAGTTGCTTCTTCCGGGCCTTTGCAATCCTCCCGGCCTTTCTTTCAACGAGGTAATCCAGAGTTCAGGCTCGGGCCCGCTTCCGCAAGCTACGTGCTCGGTCTTAGCCGGTTGGGTTCGCCGGGCTGCCGTTTCTCTAGTTGCTTCTGCCGGGCCTTTGCGATCCTCCTGGCCTTTCTTCTGTCTCCGTGGAGGTCTTGTTGTCAGCTCAAGCCTCGTTGCACAGTTGCTTCCGCAAGCATTACACGTCGCTGGGGTTGGTTGCAAGTTTTTCACTTTAGTGTTAGGGGTTCCGTCAGCTGGGCGTTTGCAATCCCTCTGGCCTTTCTCCGTTCTCTGCTGTGGTAGCCCTGCGTACAGGTCCGTAAAGTCGACTGTTGCGTGCTTCGGGTTTGCCCTTGGTGCAGATTGCTGGTGAGCCTCGGTCGCCTACGTGGGCGCAGCGCTTTACCTTCTGCTTTCGCTGCGGCGCTCGAGTCGACCGTTGCCTTGAGATTCCCGGTTTAGCTCCACGGGTGCCGAAACTTGCACTGACGTCTTTCCTAACTGTTCGGCTCTGAAGCAGTGTCACTTTCAAGGTGCTGGCCCTTGTGACGGCTTTCCTCCTGCGAGCCAAATCTCATCCGCTGTTCGGGCCCTAGTGCTCTCTCTTTTCCAAGGCGGCCGTTTCGCCTCTTCGGGCCCAGCGCTTTTGCTGGCTGTTGTCTCCGTGTCGTCGGTTTGCTGTGCCGAAGTTCTTGGCGGGATCTCTGAAGTTCCTCCCCGTCACAAGTGTACATCTTCGGGGAAAAACCTGAGTTTGCGACTGGGGCGGAATTGTACGTTGTTCCAGAAAAATCCTAGAGCTCCTTGGTTTCTGGATCCCGCCCGGCCCCCCAGACACAGGGTCTGAGATCAGCACAAGAAGCCTGGCATTTTGGTGCCCAATGCTTCCGAGCCGCAGCTTTGTGGGCTTGAAGTAGCGGCGACGAGACAGGGGCCCGATGGCTCTGAAGGCCGCAAGGTGCCGAACTTTGCCATGGGAAAAATGTGGAAGTTGCTCGGCTTTCTTTTCCTGCCGTCTTTATTTGCAACCTGACGCCTTCGCCCTGGACCCTGATGAGGTCCCCGGTGACCCTCCAAGAGTCAAGGTTCGCACTAACGAGAGGCAGGCTAGGCTCGACCTTCTGGTTTCTCCGGATGCACATGGCATGCTTACCATGTTCCCCGATAGCGTGCTGAATGAACGGACCGCTGCTGGCATGTTTGCCATTCCCACAAGTTTTGGACAAAGGCCGTATCATGTTGGACGCGCGGCCACAGGACCGCTTGATGCCTCTTGACAGCCGTTGGTTGGCTCTCCACTCTAGCCTCCCACACGTGTTTGCTTGACATAGTGCTTCTGCCTGAAGAGCTCTTGGTTGCCAGCGGAGAAGACATCAGAGATTATTAGTATAACTGCGAGATATCTCCTGCCAGAGCACGGCAATATGTGCTGATGGGGTCCTATGAGCCTCGTGAAGTCTGCCACTTCGCCTCTTTCTCTCAGGACCTTTGGCAAACCTCCCGAGTTGCGGTAGGATTGAAGACCTTAGCCATGGGGAACGTGAGTGCGGTGACCGGTTGGTTTTGGCTTCGGAAGCTGTATCCATGCACAATCTGCTGACTTACCGGCGCATTCCTCGCGACCGAGTCTTTCTCGCGATAGTGATAGATGATCTCCTGGTGTTAGAAAAAATCCCTCTATAGTCAAGCTGCCTCTGAACGCGGAGCGGCCAGTCCTGCTGTCGTCGAGCAGGTGCAAGCTGCTTACACGGAGAATCATCTTCCGAGGCATGCAGGATGGTGCTTCCTCAATGACACCCGTGCAGAGGTTTGGAGCTCGCAGTTAGATGGAAAAGAGGGCTGGGCGCGCCCAAACCGGAACTGTCTGGTTCCTCTAACTCACATCACTCTTGCCGCATTGCGCTTTCCTCTTCTATCAGTGTCTCTTCTTGAGATTTTGGCAGGCAGTTGGATTTCAGCTGTGTCCTATCGCAGGAGTCTGTTGTGCTTTCTGTCAGAAGTTTATTCCAGTGCGCGAAGTTTGGAGCGTACGAGCTTGCTGAGACCGAGCGCTGTTTTGTTTGGTGGCTTTGGCTCTTTTGGTTCAAACAAACCTTCGAGCTGAGCCTTCCACAACCTTTGTCGCTGCCGATGCTTCCGACACATTAATTAGGCGCTGGAGTCTGCACGACTCTGACAGAAGCCTTGGCGGGCGAGCTGCTTCGTCACTCACTCAGGCCTCTGGAACCGGCTGCTTCGCCCCTCGGAGGCACTTCTCTACTCCAATGGCTTGCTTTCGCCCGAAGACAGCGCCCCGGACCAGGAGGCGTACCGTACCAGTGCTCTTTGGACTTCGTTGACCAGGCTCTTACATTCAGACTTCTTGGGTCTTTGAGCGGCCCCTAAAGGAGCACATAAACATCAAGGAGTTGGAAAGCTCGGCGCCACTTCCTGGGAAAACCAGAGACCGCTTAGCTGCCTGGACAGCCAGGTCTGCCTTGGTTGCCTTCTCAAGGGCAGGTCCTCCTCCTCTGCTTCGAACCTTCGCTTGCACAGTGCCGTGCCTGGGCTCTTCCTGACCGGGGTGCAGCCGTACACTGCCTTCGTGGCCTCCGAGGATCCAACAAGATTCGACTCGAAGCTCGAAAAGCCTCACTGGCCTCGCGAAGCTGAGCTCGGGCGTTTCGAGGCCATGGCTGAGCTTCTGATTGCCCAGGGGCTGGACCTTCCCAGTTTGCAAGGTTTGACTGAGCTTGCTTCGTCCTTCGACTCTCGAGGCCTGCCAGACGGAGACTGGGATTGCAGTGTTGCCTCAGCCGGAGTGTGCGAGTCGCTTGTCAAGGCTTCAGCCTCCCCCCCCCGACGGCTTCGACTCGCCTCCTGCTCTCAAACGGCTAGAGCAGGGTTCTCTTGAGTCTTTGTTTGCCCGGTGTTCCGTCTGCCAGTTTCTCTGACCTGACGTTCGGTGCCATCGCTCAGGTGAGTGGCCTAGTGGGGCGGGGTACCTCTGTGTCTACTCTGGCGAGCGTGCCGTTGCGAAATCTCTGTGCAGCACATATGGCGTTTGGGCTTTTACGTTTGATTGGAAGCATGGTCTGAGCAGGACCTCTCCGACCTAGCGCTTCAAGAGCTGCTCCTGAGAGCCGTTAATTGCGTCCGGTGCCTTCTCGGGGGTTGGACTATCCCCTCAATGCCCTTCACTCAGTTCCGCCGCAAATCCGGCCCTTCGTTCCAAGGAGTTCCCGGAAGGCAAGGCAGGCAATGCTATAGGCCATAGGTGCCTTCGTTGCCCGTATGCTGGCAGTCGTCGTTCGTTTCAGGGTTCCTTTTCGGGTTGGGGGTCCCGAGAGTAGCTTGGCTTTGGAAACTCACATCTCCTCTCCCTTTCGTCGATGCCTCCAGCTATGGCTTTTGGACGTTCGACTGTTGTGTTTTCGGCCTGCCCGTGGCGTGGCGAAAACGGACAAAAGTCTTAACGAACACTGGGCTAGCTGGACAGCAGGACCTCTGCAGGGGCTGCCATCAACACTTGGTGCTGCGCAGGAGGGGAAGTCTGGGAAGAATCGGATTCAACTTGCCGAAGCTTTCCCGAAGCGAGTTTGCCGCAACCTGGCTGAAGCCATCTGGCTAAGTGCGTCCGAGCCCGCTGGTGGTGTGAGCAGCGTTGTCAGAGACAGCTCGGATCGCATTGGGGAAGCGGCTAATCCCGGACCCCCTTCGCGGAGGAAGCCGAGGCAAGGTACTCTGTCTAACGTCGAGCTGGTCGAGCCGGCCACTGCAAAGATGAGGATCAACATCTGGGATGTCTTCAGAAGGTGGGTAGGCGAGAAGCTTAGCCAGGCAACCTTGGTCAAGCTCTTCCGCTGCCCTCCTCCGGGGACGAGCTTTACAAGACAGGGTTTCCTTTGAACCACTACCGCCAGCTACTCGCTCACGCCCAGAAGGTTTACCCTCTGGTGAAGCCTCACCTTGGAATAGCCTGGGATATGGTGAGCCGTTGGGAGGAGTTGCAGCCCGTCTGTCATCGGACTCCTATGCCGCAGATCTTGCTGAAAGCTTTGATTGGACTCGCTATCTGCTTGGGCTGGTCTCGCTTGGCGGCCACCACTGCTACCATTTTCTATGGTATAGCTAGACCAAATGAGATTCTCAGAGCTCGGCGCCGTGGCCTACACACCCCCGAGGATCTTCTTGAACTTCACCACAAGGGTTTGCTTGAAGATTGGGAGGCCCAAGAGCCGAAAGAAAGCTGCCAAGGTGCAGCATGTCAACTTGGATGAGATCAATCGTTTGTCAGCGAAGTCTGGGGCAGTCTAGAGCTTAACGAGCTCCTTTATCCTGGCAGTGCCGGAGTTTATAGACGACGTTGGGATCGACTCCTGTCGGTCTGGGTGGGAGTTCCAGGACACCTGGGACTGACCCCAGGGTTGTTGCGAGGCGGCGGCGCGGTAGCCGCTTTCAACAAAGGTCTGGGGATTAGCGACTTGCGATGCGATTGCGTTCGGCAACTGGAGTACTACTTACAGGAGACTGCAGCCGTGTTGGTGTTACCGAAGTTGCCGAAAGCAGTGCGAAAACGAGTTGTTGCAGCCAGCTGTTTTGCGAAAGCCCTGAGAGACCTGGCCATGTTGACAGCACGCGATGCGGCCTATGTTGGTGTGGGAGGAGGTGCACGCGATGGCAATGCCATTCGCTGTCCGCTACAAACGAGCACTCCTTTTGTGCCAAAGTGGAAAAGGCTGAACCGGGAGAGCATGTTTGCATGAGTTTAGCATGCATAGTTGTTTGAACGGCAGTTGTTGCGCGCGATGGCAATGCCATTCGTTGTCGCTATAAACGAGCACTCGTTTTGTGCCAAAGCTGAACCGGGAGAGCATGTTTGCATGTTTAAAGGGATGCATTCACCCAGTTGGCGAAAGTCGGCAAAAGCATTCGGAATCCCACTCCATCTCAGACCAACTTGCTCACACGCTACACTACGGCACCAAAATGCTTCCCATGTTTTGCCAAGCGCATTCGTCCAGTCGACAGCACGAGGACATTTTCATAAAAAATCTGAAGATGTCGCATAAGCGGTTCGACCCTCAGAGACAATTCCAGAGCACACCGAGAATCAGCTGAAAACTCATGCCAGGCAGCTGAAGCGAAAGCCAGAAGACGGCGGACATGAGCTGCTTCCCGAGATTTTGACAGGTCAGCCCAGGAGATACTCATGCTTATGCTTTGTCGATGCCAATGCGGTTCATGTACATTCACAGATGGTCGCAGATCCTGCCGTAGTGTTGATTAGTTTTGCCGCGCAGCTCGGACTATTGGTGTTGCATGTGTCACACGCGTGCCCGTTTTGTCGTAATGGTGACACAGCGTCCGGAGAATCTGGTGCTGGTTTCCAAAAAGCAGACACGGTGGCTTGGACATGCTGCATCCCATGCTGACAGCTACCAATGTCACAACATTTTGGCATCATGCTTCTTGCAGTTCAGTTGTGCTTTGTCGAACACATCAGAATATCACCATCTGATGAATTGAGCACTGTGCAGGAAGACGTTCCCATGGCTTCTTTCTTCAAGTGACAGATATACAGATATAGATAGATAGATAGATAGATAGATAGATAGAGGCTTGCGCATCAAGTAGACTCGGTTTTCTTCAGTCGAAGTTTTGTCCAGATGTTGCAGTCTGCAAGTTTTCGTGTTCTTCATCCACCATTTACAGATCGTCGGCCATGTGGTGGATGTCCCATTGCGACGCAGTCGACGCCTTCGCCTGGTGGTCTAGCAGCTGAGGCTAGCTGATGACGATGACGATGTGGACGGTCGCAGGCTTACCTGCTAGTGTCACATTCACTTGAATTTTTCTGGGTGTTGCTTGGGGTTTTGTATGAGGTGCCGATGTTCACGTCCCGGACATAGACAAGGCTCGACCATGGGAAGGCCCACGATGGCAATCCTCCCAAGTGTGTGGACGGTGCGTTCACAGGTTTGGCGCGAATTCAGCACCAAACTCTCGAAGGGAGATGTCCAAACAGTCTGAGGCTCAGTGCTGCCATGACCAAGACTAAGAACTTGACTGCTAAGCTCAGGACGATCAGGGGCAGATAGTCTACGAGGCACTCAGATTGTCAAGCTGACTGGAAGGGAGCTCGGGACGGCTGCCCTATTTGCATGTGCTTCGCTGCCGCCATTCGCATTGGGCGCTAGGTCAACAGTCCAACACCTGCCCCGAGCATGTGGGATAAGCACGCGGCCGGGAAGTTCTGAGTCCTCGGCCTCTTCTGCCAGCATTGCTGAGCTGAGGTGGAAGATGTATGGGCTCATGGCCATGAACATCTCCATGCTGCTGCCGCTGCCTGAGGTTTGCACGGATGCTTGCACACTTGGATCCGCGGGCGGTGTCGAACACGCAGAGCTTCCAAGTCTCCATGCTTCTTTTCTGTACAAGACAGGGCCAACCACACATGAAGGGCTTCGCACGAAGTTCTAACAGCCTAGATCAGCCGGAACACCAAACGAGACGAGTGCTTCCTTTAAGTGGAAGCATCTGCCACTGTCAGCGCAATCATAAGGTGCACTCAGTTCTTGAAGAGGCTCGTGTTGTGCCGAGACGGGGGATGGGGGGGCTGAAGCCGGCCCTGACTGCGCCGTAGCAGGTACAAAGGGTCCGACGCCACAGAGGAGGAGAATGTCTGAGACTTAGTGCTGTCATCGACTGTGCGCTTCCTCTGTGGTGCATGTGGCATTGCCGAGGTCTCTCCTGATGGTGGGCAAGAAGGCTCTCTCAAATCCTCAGCCGCTTGACGTGGGATCCAAACGAACATCAAAGGTGAAGAAGCCAAAAAACACAAGAAGAAGAAGGACGAACGTGTACAGCACCATGCAAAAGCTCTCTGTGCAGTTTCAGGGTGCATGGTGCTGCCCCTGGCATATTTGGCATTCTCTTCAGGACGGCAAAAAGAAAAGCTAATTCATCGGCTTCAGTTTGCAGACGCCTCATCACAGCAGTGATTCGAAACATTAAGTGGCACGGGGCTGCACTTGCATGCAGAGAGGCTGACTGGCCCCTAACGAGCTACGTGTATGTTGATCACAAGTGCTGCCACACTGTTACTATCTGTCACCGCTTTTTGCTTAAGCTCGGCGCCACAAGCGGAGTTCAGGCATGTGCGGGGCATGCCAATACATGTGCGAAGCAGAGCCGCATGTTACCAGCAAAAGCAGTATTGACAAAGCACAGAGTTTCAATGCGATCGCTCGCCACGCAGCAAGCTTTGGATCGCAGGGAGCAAAATATTATAGTGTAGATGAATCCGGTTTTAAATTTGGTTTTTCTCTTTCTACCGTGCCCCTGCCAGCCGGCTAAGGCACAGCTTTTGTTGCTTCTTCGATTCCCCCAACCCAAACCCCCAACCCCAGCATGTTAGCTTTGACGTAGCTGACGTATCCTCAACTTGTTCCATAAATCACTCCCGCCAGAATTAGTCTGCAGAAGGCAAAAACTCGTGTGGCTATGGGGCCACACTAATCAGGCCTCCACATTAACCGTTGTGTGTCGAAACAGCTGGCGGACTGAGTCGAGTAGGCACAAGGCGAACACCGAATTGAATTGAAGCACGATTCCGACAAGGGTAGGGTTTAGAATTTGGGGGTGGAGGGTTGCACAGGTTTCAGGATGGGACGGAGGGATTTAGGGTTTTGGGATCACAAGTCAACGCGAGCCGAGTGCTTGTGTGCTGTTATTTGGCTTTGGTGGCTTTGGTTTTTTAGGGGATTTTGTGCATAAGGGCGAATCATGAAGGTTTAGTAAAATAGGGATATGCTTGCTTGGATATTCGGCTTCTTAACTGTAGGTCTGGCTTGTTCAAAACACCCAAGCCCAAGCAATGCTGCCGAAGTCGGGCGCCGTGATACAATCAATGATGCAGTAAAACATGGACTGTCGAGTCGGGGAAACGGAGAGGGTCGTGTCGCGAAGCAACAAGCACAGGAGTCGCTTGACAGCAAAGATTTCGCTAAGATGTAGGGTTTCGCTCCAAGTTTGGGGCTTTGGGGGTGTTTAACTCGGAGGCTTTCCTTTATTGGACTCGCCACCTCCTGCACCTCTCATGATGTCGATAAGGATTTGGGATCTGCTGGAACCAGGCACTGCTTTGGGGTTTAAGGGTTTTTTCGCAACCGCACACTCCTTCAGGATGTGTGGTTTCGGCTTTCATAGCGAGACACCTTGATACGAACAGTCACTCCGTCACTTCTTTTTTGGTCGAGGTTTTCCGCAGACACCCACTCCCGAGTTGAACCCTAGTTTACTTTGCAGGGCTTTCAAGGTGCGAATCTTTATCCACCGGTGCAGTGTACGAATCAGGGGTCTCGACACGTCGTAAAGCATCGAAGTTCCGGAAGTTCCTCTCTCCGGACTCCGGGCCACGGCCGCGCCTTCCATGGCCCATGGCCTCGGCCTCGGAGGATCGTCTTCGGCGCCTGCTGGCTCTCAGGCTAGGCCATGGCCCTCTCTTCTCTGACTGCCGCTCTTTGGGAACTTGAGACGAACCGCCGAAACGGAAACGTGCACGGACGCAAGGGCGCAACGCTTTTCAGGCCAGATCGCTTTGCAGAAGTTGGCAACTGCCCGGGTCCTTGCCTCAGCCGTGAGTGGAGGACACCGGTGCAGCGGAGACGGGCAGCGGCGCAGCAGCACGGCTGAGGCTGCGGCGCCGTGTTCCCATCCTGTCGGATGCCTAGCATCTCCCCGCTCCCCTAGGCAGGTCCGGTGGCAGAAGGCCCCAGGCGTAAACGGGACTTCGTTCGACAGGTAGCTGCTGCAGGCAGTTGTAGCAGAAGCTGACATAGTCGTACTGACGTGCGCTGCATCCAAGCCGGCATCTTCAAAGAGATGGCTTTTGGCGCTTTGCAGCTACTACCTTCGATTGTCTAGTTGATCTGGGTCCGGGAGAAGTCGCTCCCAAGGTTCTGGGGCGCTGGCGGTCTGGGAACATGTGAATTCTTGGGAGGCAGCTGACTTGTCACCGCCACACTGTTTCGCACTTCATCCCATGATCGTTAGTAAAATGTTATGGCGGTGTTCATGGAGCGTTCCGTGTGCAGGGTTCTCACGTGCGAGTGCGGCAAAACGTCCTGGACATCATCGGGCAGGTCCCCATTGATCCAAAATGTGCTGAACAATGCTGAAACTGTCCTGTCCTCGTGTTACTGCTTGACGCAAACCACGTCCACACATGATACTGCAATGTTCAGCTTCGAATCTGACTATGGCACACACCTGCAGTGCACGGTTTCGATCGGCATGACACGGGCAGCATCTTAGATCGCATGTTACCCCAAACATGTTCAAACTGGTTGTAATTCTGAGATGAAGTTTCGGGAGCCATGTCCTCGACACAGCCTGCCTTGATGTCACGAGTCTGAGCCGTGAGAACAGGCTCAGACTCCCACATGACTCTTTGGTTGATTTGGTTTACCCTTTCCATTTTACAGTCTGGGGACTGTCTGACTGGTCGCAGACTTCAGCTGGACAGACCAGCCGGACCTCCGCAGAAGATTGTTGTCTCCAACGAATCTCCGGTTCCGGATGCCTGGGTAGTTCACGAGCTGGAGCTCTTCTTTGGATTCTGCAGCGCACTGAGACTGGCTGTACGCATGTGACCAATACCATGTACACTATCTCACCTCTAATGTCATGGCATGATGATCTACATAAGCTGTCTCTTGCGTAATGATTTCAATCACTTTACTCTGATTTCCATCCCAGGTCATGAGGAACGGCCGCTGGACTCCTTTCTTACCAACATCTGGAGTTCTGGGACACGGCGGGAGAATGAAGAAGGCACAGAGGCTTTCCGTGCCTTCGATGGCAGCTTACAGACCAATTGGACTGCAGACTGCAGGCAAGTCCTTGGGGGTTGTGCTCCTCTCGATGCATACATCGGCCTTGATGTGAGGGACACGCCTGAGTACGGCGAAGCTTGGACCAACAAGGATGAACCCTTCAATATTTCAGCTCCTTTCATGGAGAACCTAAAGGTGCGGTGCATCCGGATTTTCCAAGACTCAAACCCACTACACAAGTCTGACATCATCTCAATTCGAGAAGTCTGGCCGGACACAACCACCGAGACCGAAGGCGACTATGTTTTCGTCACTGCACAGGTGCTGGAAGCTGTAAGTGCAGGAATTTGGTCGAGGAGACCGAGCATCGAAAACTCTGCTTGGAGGATTGTGAACCTTTGGCCGACCGAAGATCCTCTCACCCTGACCGAGGTACAGTTCTTCGGAGATGACCTGTGCTCGCTGCAGATCCATGGGGCCCCGTTCTCCTCTGGGAGTGCTGATCCGATCACACAGGGCGAGCAGCTTGCATTGGATCTGAACTTGAACAGCCAGTGGCGGGCGAGCTGCCTGGATGGCTGCGCTGCTCAGGAAGCGTTTATAGGACTGGACTTTGGTGATGAAATGTTGGAGGTCCGGTGTGTGAGGATGTACCAGTACAAGCCAAATCCCTTGGCTATCGTGTCGGAAAGGCCCTCCTATTCAAGAGGCTTCGACCTGCAGCGCTGGACAGGCAAAGGCTGGCTCTCAACAGAGCGATTTTGGGACCCAGCATTCGTCTCCCAGGTATCAAACCCGGAGTGGCTCCCAACCATGATTACCCCTTTTTTTGGCGGTGCACCTGGAGTTTGGGAAGACCTGCGGCCTGCAAACAAAACTGCATGGCGAATAATGAACGATGATTGGACCAGTGCCGAATGGCATGTCCACGAATTGGAGTTCTTCGAATCAGAAGCATGTGATGGTCAGAAGCTTGAGGGCGTCGCTCTAGACATGGTGGGCCCTTCCAATGCGCATATGGCAGCGCTGGCCTTCGATGGCGATCCAAGCCACAATCTAGCGTGGCAGTCGCATTGTTTCGGGAGTTGCATTCCATACGAGGCATGGCTTGGGTTGTACATGCGCCCTGCCACGGGAAGTGCCGAGACTTACGACGGGCCGCAAGTGAGGTGTCTGAGGATAATGCAGAGCCGATTCCAGCAGCACACTGCAGCCTCGATTTTCCTCAGCAGATACGAGAACGGGCGATGGGAGGGCCAGGAAACACATCGTTTCATCGGAGGTGGAACCTGGAACCAGAGGCCGGCACCGCAATGGACGCAGTGGAGGATCCTCAATGATGGTCCTATCATTGGACAGTGGCGGATCCACGAACTTGTTGCTTTCAAGGATCCCTTGTGCATTGATCCAGTTGAAGGTGGAAGCCCGCTGGCAAGTGGCTATTCTGTGTTTGCAGAGGGGCCCGAGAGGCTTTTCGATGAGAAGGAAAATCCTCCATGGGGTGCCGATTGCCTGCAGTGCAACACGTCTCGGGGTTATTGGATCGGGATGCAATTGCCGCATGACACTGAAGATGCACAGGCAGGGCTCTCACTTCTGCGGTGCATCAAACTCTGGCAGAGTGCCCAGGTAGAGCAGCAAGCCTTAGGATTGAAGGCAGAGGTGTGGAATGGTCGGGACTGGACCATGTCTACTATTTCGAGCTCGGGCTTTCTAGATGGAGGTGGTGGTGGCATTTGGTCACGCCAGCCCGCAAGCCACATGACCAAGTGGCGTCTCCGGCCTAATTTAGCTTTTGATGCTCACTGGCGAGTTGAAGAGATTGAATACTTTGCCGACTCGATGTGCTCCCAGCCGATTCGGACGTTCACTTCCGGCAACGGTGGTGCAAGCTTGTCGGTCTCTGGATATACGTCAGCATTGGCAGCCTTCGACCTTGCAGGACGGCCGCCAATGTGGTCGGAAGCTGAACTTGTTGCCGACGGAGACCAGGCAACCTACACTCTTCTTTCGCACATGCCTAGTATGGGTCACCCTGCATGGGTCTCAGTGGATTATCTCTCTGAGTCTGTCTTTGTGCGCTGCGTGCGTTTCAGGCAGGGCCCACTGCCCGTGCAGCATGCATTTTCTGTTCAGCTTGAGATTTGGGATGGAGCGAAGTGGGGTAGCGATCCCGAGATGGCGCCAGAAGAGGTGACCTTGGACGGTTTGGGCGGAGGTGGATGGCAAAGGAGACCTGCAGCAGCCAAGACGATCTGGCGAATCGAGAATCTTGTTTTTGTTCCAGAAGGTTGGGTGGTGAGTGAGCTGGAGTTCCACCTGCACCCATCATGCAATGCCAGCGCAATTTCCGGAGAACCAACAGCAAGTGGTTTTGTTCCCCCAGAAAGTGATTACGGACCACATCTAGCATTTGATGGAAATGAAATGACTGCATGGGTATCTCAGTGTGCTTCCGTTCATGAAGAAGATTGGCCCCTAGGTTACGAGTGGACAGGTCTTCCAGTCGGCTGCAGCCCATCTCGGGCATGGATTGGTCTTGATTTTGGTGCTCGAAGCCCTCAGGAAGTTCAATGCGTGAGACTGATTCAAGCTGGTTACAGTAAGATGCAGAGTGTCTCAGTGGCTTTGTCGGAGTGGGATGGCAAGGCCTGGGTGAAACGGATGGACTTGTCGGGTTTGGGTGGGAGCTCTTGGGAGCAGAGGCCCGCCGCTCCCAACACGATGTGGAGGATTCTCCACAAGATGCAAAGGCCATCCGTCTGCCGCAATCAGCTGAGCCGGATCAACAAGCGCAGCTGGGGTGTGGCAGAGTTGACCTTCTTCTCTGACGAAAGTTGTCTTCAGGCCATCGAAGGTGGAACGGCAGTCTCATCCGGGAGCATTGACTTCTACCGGGAAACTGTGGCAGACCCTCCGGACGGTTACAATGCCAGCAACAGCCGTGACTCAGGCGGTGACGACAGCATGCTTACAACGTGGGGTGCCAATTGCAACTTTGGGTGGAAGCCAACAGGCATCCTTGGTACACAGGACTCGACACGTGTCAACTGCAGTGGTGCGTGGCTAGGTGTTGCCTTCATGAAGAAGGCCGTGGAGGTTCGCTGCATCAAGCTAGTGCAGAGCAGGTTGGAGTCCAGTATTTGCTGCGATCCGGCCTCAGAAGCTGAGCTTCAACGCTGGAATGGTTCTGATTGGATCGAGGCCACGTGGATACGGGACCCACCTCCAGCGGCAAATCCAGGTGAACGTGTCCAAACAGAAAGGAGCCATCTAGGTGCACAGTTCAAGAGTCTAGGAGAGTGTCCTCCGGTCTTATCTGACAAAAGGATAGAGCTGGAAGTAATAGAAGAGTGGCGGACCAGAAGGGATAGCGATAACTGTCTCATTCAGCTCACTGGAGCAACAAGCTTGATGGGAGATTCCGTTTGCGTGACACATAGTGCTTGCAGCCGCAATTTCGGCGATGAAGGGCACTGCTGCCCCATGGGAGATCCCAAGTTTGCCATCAGCCGGTGTTGTTGCGATTTCATCAGCTCGGAGCAAATTTTCAATGACACCGAATCAGCTATGGAGAATGAAGAGGACTTGCGCATCAAGTTCAACTTTGAGTATGCAACGATTTGGTTGTCAAACCGTTTGCCATGGGCTGGCTTGGGGATTACAGTCTTGGCATACTTCTCTGCTCTCGGCTTGCCGAAAGACGTGAGGGAGCGCATCACAGAGTGGTGTCGCCGTGACGGGCCTGCGCCTCGCAGAGGCTTGCGTCTCTGGCAGCGCAGAGTCTTGGCCACGTTCTTGTGGCCCGCTGTGGAATGGAGAGACTTCTTGGCCAACAGCGAGAGCTCCTTTGCCAGACTTTCGCGGTGGTTCGTTTTGCCAAACGGGGAGCTTCCGAGCCCACTGGAACTACATCGAGGCCTTCTTTTCTTGCTCTTTGGCTTTTTGTTTGCCGGTATGGCGCCCTGGATGGGAATCGGGATTATCGCTGGTGAGGGTGCCCTGCGTGGGCTCATCGGGGTCTCTGTAGTTATCCGGTGGTTCAAGTCCAAGTACAATCCTCTCGATTTGCGAGACATGGCCTTGCGAAGGAAGATCACACGAGTGCGAATGAAGACCGACGAAGACACCGCCGATGGGATTGATGTGGGCATGGGCTGTGCCGTGGCGTTTGCTGCATCTTTGGTGTATTTCCTGAAGTTCATCTTCGACATGCTGATTTTGAGAGCGCAGATGATTTCCATGGGCATCATTGAAAGCATCGAGGCACGTTTGATCGTGGACATCTTTCCAGGCCTTCTAGAGCTTCTTCGTGAGCCTGGCATGTTGATCTACCAGATGATGGACACAGCCTCACAAGGGGTTTCTGTTGCGCTCACCTTCACCATTGGCATGCCCCTCTGTGAGGGCTCTTGCGTTCTGGTTGGATCTGTTGGCTTGGTGGCGGTGCTTGTTTGTGCTATGCAATGGCTGAACTATGATCTCTTTGGGCTCTTTGTGGCTGCCCGCAGCATGTCGAGATCCACTCGGCCAGAATGCCAGCGCATCTTTGCACAGTCGTCGATCATGGGCATGCTAGGGCTGTCGTTTGCCATCATTCAGCTCTCCATGGTGCTCTTCACCCGGGCACTTCTCTTTGCAAACCCCTTCCAACAAACTGTTTGGATGTGCGAACACGACGACACGTTGGCACTGTACATGGGCCGGACGCTGCTCTTCCTGAGTGCTTTGGGAGGAATAGTCTTCGTCTTCTTTGCTGTCAATGGCCACTTCATGGGGCAGGACTACTTGCTTGAACGCGTGGGCCGATTCCTCGCGATCGACCTGGATGGCTTGGATCCGGATGGGACAGGGCCGGGCGGTGGAATGGTGCGCTGCAACGTCTTCTTTGCCGCCTTTCCCACACTGTGCGGATTGTGGTTGGACTGGTGGAACATAGAGGCTTTCCTTGTTGCAGAAAGGGCGAGAGTCTATGCTGAAGTTCTGTGGGATCCGCAGCCTTGCAGAACTTGCGGCAAGATCCACACTCCGTATGACCTGATGATGACAGCAACAGGTCGGACGATCAGTATTACCACTCAGATTGTGCCCTACGGTGCACTCCTGGGCAAAGCGTCCGAATACCTGAATGACCCTCCGTTTATATACTGGGGTAGGAAGCTGACTTGCATGTCTGCATCCAGAGCACCTGATACACCCAGACCTCAAATCAGCAAAAAGAAAATCGTCCCAAACCTTTTCCTTTATACTGCTGAATTTCTTACACTCCTGATCGAGTACGTGGTCCCGGTTGTCAAGCGAATCAGCAGCGTTTCTATTTACATCTGCTGCCTACTGGGAACGTTCACGCTGACAGAGAAGAATCTGGTGGAACAGGGGCGATTTGTATTGCAAACCGGCTTCATGTGTGCTGCGTTCAAAGGCCTGAGCGCATACCTACTGGATCCTTTGTTGAGCTTTCTTCTTGGAGCTCTTTATCGTACTTTGGAGGCGGTAGAGGGTATTCAGAAAAAGAAGCACTACATTCCCAGAACTGTTGTGGGTCAGGTCATTGCAGGTGGACCAGTGGCCATCCTTCTCACAAATAGCGCCAGCACGAATAGATGGGCTTCCTTTGCAGACGGCTTGATCATCGGATGCATCGCAGGATATGTCACGAGCATGTTGACGCTAGCAGTCAATGCATGCTTAGAGCGCAGCAGTCCGCAGCCCGGTGATCCTCCTCGAAGAGCTGTCATACCACTTGTCATCAAAATAGGCTACTCTCTCACAGTGGGTGTCGCTGTTGGAGTCGTTTCACTCCGTGATGAGCGAACAAACTCATTTACAGCCTTTCGAGACATCCTCGCATACAGGGATGACAAGGCGGTGGTGACTGTTCGAGGAGCAGTCACGGGGATCATTCTCAGTGCTGCTGCTCAGTTTGTAAGCTTGAAGATGGTGCTGCTCGAGAACCGACCCTACAATGAGGACGATGGTCCTGGCAACTCACTGCGCAACTGGCGAGACTCGCCCACCCAGCGAGTACTGCGGACGGTTCGCCAGCTTGGGGGAGCCGTCGGAGTTCCTTTGTCAGGTCTGATTGGCAACGTCCTGGCCGAGGCAGTATTTGGGTCGAGCACCGAACAGAGCGTAGTGAGCAGCACCGTCAAAGCACTCTTCGCTCTCGGAGTTGGAAACTTCTCGGGCATTGTCCTTGCCTTGGCCGTCAACAAGATGCTGGACAACCCTCCGCAGCTTGCCGGCTTCTTCACCTTTTTGGGAGTTGCAGTTCTGGCAGCAGAGTGGAATCCAGTGTTCGGCTTCACGGCAGCTGTGGTCTTCGGCTGTGCGGTTGGAAGTGTTTTCGAAGAATTCGTTGCTCGTTCTGTAATGCGCCAGGAGCTACTTCGACGAGATGCTTGGAATGAGGTGGATGATGATTTCATCAACCAAGCAGCCCTTAAGCAGCTGTCATATGCAGACTCGGAGCATGAGACATTCAGTGAGTACTTTGCTTCTCAACCAACTCGAGATGACAACCTTCTGATCGCTCTGGAGGCCGCATCTGCTAAGGCGAAAACGGCCGAGCTTCTTCAGCAGGCACGCTTGCGTAGGGGTGCCTCGGACATGAGCGAGGAGGGACTGCGAGCGTCTGCGGAAGCAGATGAAGATGAAGCAGAACAGCCCCACGAGGCGCGGATTGGAACCTTCAACAGCGGCCCGCAGCTCCAAGATGTCCCTGATCATCTCGCTGTGGAGCTTGATGGCGAAGTTGAGGGAAGCGAGCTAGCACCCAGCATGGGAGACGTTTCATCTCGTTCGCTTAGCCATGCAAGTCTTCGCCCCCCAGAACCACAGCCGAAAGATTCCGAGTCTGACGAGGAAGAGTCACCTTTGGAAAAAATGCAGCTGGCAATTCAGGCCCAGCTGTCTTCCAGGACACATACCTCTGGCCCGCCGACGTCACGGCCCGATCTGAGGCAGCCGCCCCAGGAAGTTGGCAACCCCGGGCACTACGAGGATGCAGCGTTGGAGCAAGATCTCTTCCATCGCTGGGAGCGGAGGTCGCGCAGGCCAGCTGACACCCTGCCGGCGCGCAGCCAGCAGAGAATCAACATCAGCAACTTGTCGAGACCGAAGCCAAAGGCAGCTCCTTCACGATTGAGGCCTGTGACAAAAGCAAAGTCGGTTCCCGAGAAGCCTTCGCTGCGATCGTTGAAACAGTCCTCAACCTTCGCTTCATCCATGCTTTCGCAAGACTCATTGAAGGGGCAGAGCCCTGTGGCCACGAGGCGCACGGATGGTCAACAGTTGAGCCTGATGAACGACCCTTCGCAAGCTTCGAACATGAGATCGGCCCCACACAGCCCCAATGGTGAAGGTCATGAAGTTCTAGAACCATGAGACCGTTGATGCGTTTGAATGTGTTTTTGCGGATCCTTCCTTGATGTAGGACGGTGCAGCCTGTGAAGGAGCATGGCTAAAAATTCTCTATTGAAGCAAAGATGAACGTGCAAGCCCACATGCTTCGTATTTTCTGCTGATTCAATCCCTGCAAACATGCTTCAGAGCCAGTCATAGTTCTCACGAGGGATGCAAAGCATGCCCTGGTGCCTTTCTTGTGTACAGCAGTCGTTGAGTGTGAACAGCGGTTTCACCACCGGTGCTTAGTTAGCCAGTTTGTGCAGTTGAACGTGGGCATCAACGTGCCATTCTAAAGCTGCAGTTTTCGCATCTTGCGCCGAGCAATCGAGCAATCCCGCCAGCCAGAAGTCACAGCAATTCCACAATGATGTCATCAACGAATCCAAGATCCGGCCGGAGATGTATGCACCTATGCGACTATCTAGAATTGAAAGCGGTCATCGCTTAAAAAGTGCTGTGCCGCACGGGTGTGTAAGACCCATGACGAACATCCCAGCCTGCCCCGGAAGAGCCTTGACCGCCGTGCAGCAGCTTTGAGTGGTTGGTCTCTCCCTCTCCCTCGAATCTCTTTCCCTTGTGCTTGCCTCGTCAAGTACATACTAATATGCACCTTTATGCAACAAAGCATACCATGCATGTTCGGCATCCAGTTCGCAGTCCACAGCAACGGATGCTGCAGGAGTCAACGTTGGAAGATGCGCTGCAGACTGCTCTTTTCACAGCCCTTGGCTTCCGAGTCCAGAGCTTGGCTCCGACCCCGAACGACAGCGCCTGTTCCTTCATCTTCGTTGCGCGCGTCTAGGTTTTGGTCAGCCCGTTCGAGAAGGAGCAGTCTAGGCCGCCTGGTGCCAAGGCACAGCCGGGCCCGGGCCGGGTGCGTCTTTGCTCTTGAAACATCGTGACGGAGGTTGCTTGTCGCACGATCGCACAGGACAAATCGCCAAAGTTGCGGGGCAGTGCTGGTCCAAGTTTTTCGCAGTTTCCTTGTGTTGCGTAGCCTCTTCAGACACTTGGAAGGTCCAGCTAAGCCTTGCTCCCGCCAAAGATCGCGTGGAAGAGGAAGCTGTCCAACACAATGTATCACCTTATCATCGAGCAGATTCGAACAAGCGACAAGGCCGTTCAAGCAGCAGCTCAAGCAAAAGCCGCAGAACACGAGGCTCGGATGCAACACTGCGGCTGATGCAGCACAGCTAGCGCGCAGTATTCAGCATGCAGGCCGCGTGAGGCGATCGTCCAGAGCAAGACAGTCCTCAACGTCGAAGAGCCACACGAGGCAACCAGTCCGTGATACTGAAAAGCTTGCGAGCCCTCGCAAACCCAGTGTAGCCATCGTTTTGCGTCAATTGTGCTCCGTAGTCCTCTAGTTCTCTGTCAACCGTGATTAAGGCGGAGGTCGCGAAGTTCCGGAAGGCATTCTGACCGTCCGTTTCGCTCAATGTCGCTCAGCCATGTGTCTAGGTCTGCACGCAGGCGACGATGTGACAGCCCTAGTATGCCCTTCACTTCATCTCAGTTCACCGAGTTGGCGGCGCTCTGTAATTTGCGCTAAGGCGGCCGAAGGCATCATGATCGCAGGAATCGTTCCTCGAAGAAAAAGCACTTGGTCGCTAGCTCTTCATCACAATGCTGCAGGGGACTCCCGGGGTTGTGTATAGTAGAGTTTGCGTGCAGTATGTGTCACAAGCGTGTTTCAGGCGAATAGAGCCTTCCCGGTGAGGGTCGTTAGGAGACTACATTAGCATGGTTCAATGGCCTTGTTACAAGCATCTCGTGAGCATGTCGATCAAACGTGAGGTGTCTTGGACACGCAGTAATTTCTGCGACCTTGCATCGCATTCTCATTGTTTTCTAGAGCTGATCTGAAACCGATCCGCAAGATATGAAAGCTTGGAGTAACTAGCATGGTCGACAGCTGAACCAATGCAAGGTTCCAGAAGTCGGGGTTCGAGTTCGCGGGGAAGGCCTGTCAAGTTTCCTCGTGACTTGAACATGCCAAAGGGGCCCGTATGGGCCTGTCTTGCCTAAACATGGCTTCTTGCCGCCGGAGCAGACAACGCCTTGTCCTGGCCTTGAAAGACACCGAGAAAGTTGGCATGATCCATTTTCGGAATGTAGAGAAACTTGGAGTATAACCGTTTGAAGCATGCGAGAACTTTAGCTTGTTGTTGTTTGATCTGTCTTCTGTCTATGCGGACTTATGGTCCTTATTGATTAATTTTTTCCCTGAATTCCTGCGAAGGATGTTGCAGGTTTGGTTCGACATGTTAGGTCTTTTTTCCAATCTGCACATCTTGTCTTGGAATTTACTCTCTGAGCTTGTCGGTATCGGATGTTGTTGCTGTTGTTGTTGATGATGACTTGACCTCACCCGACACAGGTGCGCCCAATGGGCAATTGCCCCCCACAGGCGCCCAGCTCGCAGACAACCCGCCCTCCAAGGTCAAGAGCAGGTCGCGCCCTACGTGAGGTTCGAATTCTCTCGTGGAACGCAGGGCACCCCTCGGCCAACAGCAGTGGTGTGTGAAATCAAGTCCTGGCTCGGGACTGAGGCCCGCAAACCTGTGACGTTTTGGTTTTACAGGAGACGCACTGGAAGGAAACGGCGGAGTTTACGTCAGCCGGATGGTGCTGTGTATCGTCCGCCTCTCCTGTCACAGAAGCCCCAGCAGAAGTTAAAAGTGCAGGAAAAAGGGGCGCGGCCCAACGAAAAACTCGTTCTCAGGGGGCACGGCCCAAGAAGACCAAAGAAAGTGCCGCAGGTCCGTCCACGGCGTCAATGGCACTGCTCCATCACCTGGCACTAGGTGGAGGGAGCATGCAAGGGGGGAGTCATGGAGGTGCGATTCGACTGGCATGGAGCTCGCACCATGGTGGTAGCTTTCTATCAGCATGTCTGGTCCAGGGCAAAGACGGTGCAAGCCAATCGATCGGACAGAGCAGCAGTCATTCGCCATCTTTCTCGCTGCGCAAAGCAGATCCCAGTTCGTGACACCCTCCTGATTGCCGGAGATTTTGATTCCTCCGTCTCGAGGCTACTTCGACTAGCGGGCTTTTTTAAAGTCCGGAGGACGTGCCTGTAGCGAGCAATTGAATTCACAGGTGAAACAAGTTGAGGGAACATCTGTTGAGGCCTGCTCTCCCTGCAGCGACGTGACCCAGGTGGAAAGGGGCTCCAGAAGTGCCGCCTTGATTAGGAGCATGACATGCACAGGAATTCCAGTCAAGGCCTTCTTGATCAGCAGCTCCGAAACGCGCAGGATGCCCTCCAGCCACTTACGCAGGTCACGCAGGGCACCGACTGGACAAGCACGTGCATTCCACTGGGGCCCAGGTGTGGATGGAGGGGCAGGAAAACAGATGTGGTAGCCGGCAGCCGGTGGAAAAACGCCGATCCCAAAATCACAAACCGAGAACTCTCCGGGGGGGAGGGAGTCCAATCCCCAATGCGCAGGCCACTCACTGTGAATGTGGCCGCACCAACATACCGGCAAGGCCCTGGGTACAGGAGCAGCACGAGGAGGGACGACGTCGGGCCACACAGCATGTGTGAAGTGACATGTTGGAGAGTGAGTGCCGGGAGACATCTCGGCACGAGCTCTCTTTGGTGTGTTTTTAGATATGGCACACTGCTCTGCAGCCGAGCTTGCATTCTCCACCCGAAGACCGGAGAACTCGCACAGATCTGCGGCTGGGACTACCACATTTCCTTCGACGTGTTGTTTGAAGGCTTGCGGCACCACCTGATCGACTTGGTGGCACTTCTACGAGCTAGGGATCATCGCCAGCTCCTTGGCCTCCGTGACTTGCTTACGTCCTTGAAGGTCGACAGCGGTGAATGCACTTGCACAGGGCAGTTTAGCCTTTACAAGCACTCCTTTCAGGATCTTGGTCAGGCGGACAATGCCGCGATCCGAGCTATTGCCTCAGGGTCCAGACTTCTGCATTCTATTGTGCTCGACGGTGGCGCTGCCAAGTGGGGCCTTCTCTGGCTACGCTCGGAGTATCGCGAGTTGGGTCGGGACCCCTCTTTTGTGATTGCAAGGGCAGTCCATGTCACATCACGCATCGCCTCAGCAGCGATTGTTTCTCCGTAAGATGTTTGTTTTTGGGTTCAAGATGGCCTCGGCTCTATGGGCAGAGCTGAGGGCCATGGGCTTGCAGGACTTAGCTCCCACATTGTTTGCGAAGGGAGTGAGGTCCATCGATGATGTTCGTAGGAACGAGACGGCTCTCGTTTCGGCCGGTGTGACCGGTGTGGCCCAGATGCAGCTTGAAGCTTTGATCGGTAAGCCCAGCGAGCCAGCTGTGCCTCAACCAGTTAGGCGGCAGGATCTTCCGCCGATGCCCACCCGCAAGCGGGCGTCGTTTGAGGCCTCAATAGCCGCTGCGAGGCCCGAGAATCGAGAGAATGCTACGAAGAGGCTGTGTCAGGACGTGCTGGCTCAGACGACCCAGGCCCCGTTGACGAGCCGGGTCAAGACTTGGCAAGAGTGGTGCCGAGCTTGGGGCGTTTTGCCTTTTCCACTGGATGTCAACAACATCTCACGTGCTGCTGCTAGCATGAAGGACGGTGGTTATCGTTCTTGTGCACAGTATTTTTCTGCCGTGGTCAAGCATCAGGAGCGGAACTTGCGCGTTAGAGTCGATGATGTGCTCCGACAATTGATTCAGGATTGCCGTCGCAGCATTTTGCGAGGATTGGGGCCAGAGTCACTCAAGGACGCTTTTGATGTTTCGGCTCTTCGGCCGCTGCTTCAGGTGTGCTGAGCAAGTTGGCCCATGGGATGCATCAGACATTGTGTGCATGACTGACGGGGTTTTGCTTTCTGCCTGGTTCATGTTGCGAGAAATAGAATTCGGAGGCCGTCGTCGATCACATTTGTATCTTTCGGGCGGCAAGATTCACTTGCTGTTGCCAGCGCAGAAGACCGAGACGCAAGGGTCAGAGTTCGGCGACATCTATTTTGCCCGTATCATGCCGGTGTTCGTCATTTGCAACGATTGATTTTATTCGAGGCGACTTCCAATCTGACTGCAGTCTTTGCTTTTCCAGACAGGGACGGCAAGGAGCTTAAGAAGTCTGCCGTGATTTCCGCTTTCAGGAGCGCAGCACACTGACAGGCGCGGGTGTGGCCACCCGGACGAGGCTGGTCGACAGCAACAGCGGTTTCAGGGGCGCGTGTGTCGCGTGTTCGGTGCCCAGTGGCTTACCGGGCTTCATGTGCCAGTGACCATCGTCCAACTTTTGGGTCGGTGGTCGTCTTCTGCAATCAATCGATACATACAAACAGCTCCGCTTTTGCAGTTGCCAGCAGTCACTTCACAGGCCCTTTCAGGCGATCCTGGCCTGCCTGCACAAGTGACTTCATCTGATATGACTCAGCCTGTTGGTTTGCCCTCGGGTGCTGCTTCAGGGGCTACTGGTTCGACTGCTGGTGACGTTCAACCGGTTTTGGATCAGTTGGTCTCCTTGCAAGAAAGAGGTTGAGTCGCTCCAGAGGGCGGCTCTGGCTCCAGTCGATTCGTTCCAGACTGGTGCACAAAGGCCGCGTCAACGAGGTGGCGAATCCGCCCAAGAAGTGGAGGACTGTTTGCAGCTGGCCCTACGGTGTTCGCAACTTTCTGCGAGTGATGCCTGCGGATTTCGATGATGCCAACCAGTGTCACAGGTGTTTCAATCCAGAGGACAGAAGCAGCTCGTCGTCCTCTTCTTCGTCGTCACCGACCGGCGGCAGTTCGATGTCTCCGATGCAGAGAGCAGTTCCGAGATTAATGAGTGTTAGGTATGTGACTCAGCTTGTGCGCCCTTGGTCGATTCAGCTTTCTCGCAGCATGAAAAATCAGACCTCCTTTTCCGTTGAGACTTTTCTTCACCTCGGCCCATGGCTGCCCCCCAAAACAGGAAGTGCGAACACATCACCCACCCATGCCTCCTCGGTTCGGGGTTCCGGGGGTTTCCCTAGGGGTGTGATTACTTGGTGGATTTCGTGTTTCAGGGCATTGTCCGTACCCGCACGACAGCGAGTACAGCGACGCTCAGATGGCCGAGATTGTTCGAGTACATTGTGAGGCCGCGGGGATAGTTCAGATCGGCTCTAGAAAACGTGGACTGAGGATAGTCCTTTTATGCGAGTCACCCGAGCGAGGGTGCACTCCATTTCACATTCACGTGCTGTGCGGAGGAGTGATGCGTGGGTGTACAAACATACGTCGTTGCTCTCTCCGAGTTTTGCAAGCTGCTCGTCAGCAGTTACTTGATTGGCCACGAACTCCCTGGCTGTCGGCATTTCTTTTTCTTGATCGCCTCAGGCTCAGGACAGGGTCGTTTTTCCAGTCGTCATAAGGGTTGATTTGCATGTCACTTTCCTAGCTTCTCTTTCGCAGAGCACAGTTGGTCACTGCTTGGGCATTTCTCCATAGGTCACTTTCAGACAAGTGAAACTAGCTGGCGAGTTGCCCTTTTCGGGTCATGGCTGGAGCGGCGAGCGAGCCGACTCTGGCTGAGATAGCTGCCCAAGCAGGGGCAGGTTCAGAGATTACACAATATCTCGAGCAGCGAGGGGTCCGCTCGTTAGGGGCCCTCGGTTTGGTCGGAAGTGATGTCGACCAGCTTGACAACGTACTTGTGGCCCCTTTGCTTGCGGGCTGGCGTCCCAACCCTGCAGAACCAGGCATCCAGCTTTCAGATTTCATGTGGGCCTTGGCAACGGAAACCAGGAAACGAGTTGCAGCGAGCGCCGTGATCGTTCCCACGGCACCTTCCGCCTCGGCTGCTACAGCGCCGACCGCTGGCGATTCCAAGACTCCCAAGACACTGCCTGCAGGTGAATGGCGAAATCTCATGGACCGCTACAACAGCATCACCCTCAACGGCGAACCTCGAGAGTTTCCTGAAGAGGAGCTCTTAGGAGCAGAATCGGTGGTAGCTCGAGTGCTTCATGAACATCGCATCACGAAATTGTACCATAGGGTTGGGGGAAGTGCTTCAGCGCCGATCGTTTCAAGCCAGTGGCTTGGTGAATCCGCTGGCCAAGCGGAGTCGTTCGACCAAGCTGTCAGTTGAGGACGGCGTTCTGCGTGAGGAACATGATCAGGAAGATGACTGGGTCCCCCGAGGTTCGTTGAGCATCATCGATGGTCTTAATTCCATTCGCTGGATCTACGTGGTGTGTGAGGTCGGCCCAGAGACTTGGGTACACAAGTACTTTGACGCGATGATCAGAAGCTCTCGCATCAAGCCCAACCAGGGAGAGCACGAGTAGGCCTTGCAGGGGCAACAACAGCGCGGCGCAGCATGGCCTTCTCATTCGGCCGCGCCTGCAGCAGCGGTCGAGGGGTTGCCCCGTGCATCTCCACGGCAACCTGTTTCACATCCTGATAGGCATGCTGCTTCGCAGAGTCCAGCTCCTGTATCTCCGACTCCGATGTAAGCCTCGCTTTGTCCTGCGCAAACCGAGTTCTTTCCTTCAGGAAGGCCTGCATCATCTGGTGCACATAGAGATTCGAAGGCTTGCCTCGGCGGGTCAGTTCGCCCTGCAGTTTCGTCAACCGCTGTTCGACCTTGCGGGCTGCGTTGATAGCATGCTGTATGTCGCGAACCATCCCACCTTTTGAGGTCTGCGAGAGCGTAACAGTGCTCACCTAGGTAATCTCTGCATTGTCCGCCACGACCACATCGTAGCCCGGAAAAGCCGGAGTAGCCTTCGCCTTCGCAGCTTGCTCCGCTTTCGCTGCACGAGGCGATCTGTAAGCATCCACACCCGACCAGTATGTATATGCAGGCTTTTCGGATCGCCATGCTGCGTCTTGGTTCTTTCTGCCGCATCCCATGCGACCCAATATCTCCTTCTGTCGAGGCGCAGTGCCGTGATGGCAGAGCAGCCGCTGGCGTTGTGTGCCCGTGAGCTTTCCAGAGGTACGAAGACAACGGCGAGCTCGGGAGCGAAATTGCCTGAGATGGCGATGCCAGGCCCCTTAGAAGCCGGAATGACGACGCCTGGGGCTATCAGCAATCGGACGCTGGTGTCCGTGTTCTGAGCCCTCTAGCGGGCTTTAGAATGATAGAACCACAAAAACACGGGCTGACGAACCGGAATTAACCAACTTCTTTCGTGCTCACCATGTGGTGGTGCTGAACACCTGGCAGGCCTCTCCGGCGGACACCTTCGTGCGAGGCGAATCCAAAACTCAAATTGATTTCGTCATGACTCGAGATGCAGCACCCTATGGCAAGCACGCATAGAGGCCTTCCGCAAGGTCCCGACACTTTTCAAGCCGATCACCAAGGTCAGGACGGACAAAGACTTGACCTGGAGCCTTGCTGTGACCGCGCGCCGAGTCCTCACCAAAGACGGCCGGGTCACGATAGCAACGGGGCACAGCGAAGATTATTTGGAGCTCGAGACTCCCACCGAAGCCCATGGACTTGGGGGCACTTTTCACCAAGATGTGGCACCATGAAGACATGGAAGCACTTTTTGCCACATACGAGGACGTCTGCTTGATTGCCACCGCGGTGGTCACGGTGTATAACCGTATAACCACGCAGGGCTGCATTCCAGGATGCACAAGTGCAAGTACCCGGAGAAGAGGGTACGTATCATCCACAACTCAGCTGCCCCGCCAAGGCAAGGGTAGACTCACACCGACCGCCAAAAGCGTGCCCAACAGTACTGGGCACGAGGACGGGGCAAACGCCCCAAAGATGCCGCTTCTTCCTCCTCTGGCTCACATCAGGCGGAACAATGGTCCTGGAATTCTTGGATTTGGTACCAAGACTATGACGATGACGAGGAAGAGGACCAGCCGTCTGGACAAGATCAATGGCGCCACCCCGGATACCAGGGACACCACCACCGCAATTGCTGGCACAGCCTTGCAATGACTACTTCGCAGGCACAGCCTGAATCACTGGCAAGCCGCAAAAAGGCCATGTCTTGCCCGCGTGCGCGAGTGACTTCAAGGTGCTTTTTGCACAAGCCAAGGCTCAGCCGCTGACTTAGTTGCCGGCCTCGACATCGTTAGCGCCACGGCCAGTGAGAAAATCTGCTCGGTACGCCATGACCTTGAAGTCCGTCTGATAGCATTGCGATAGTCGACACTGTTTTCAGCGTGCACAGGTACTCCGCCATTGCCTCAGCCACCCGTCATTCCCTTCCGGCCCATCACTGGAAGTCAGGAGTGTGTGTGGGACGCCACTGGACGGGAACTCATAGAGACGGCTTTTCGGAGTACGACCAAACTGACTACCAGTTCGTGAGTATTGGACGAAATGACTCACACAGGGTGCCGGAGGAGCTTTCTGAGATTGCCGAGATCGTCCTGAGTGAAGTCCGAAGTTCATGCTTTCAAAATGTTCTTACGTTCCTGGCTGAGTACTAAGTCAGCTTACCAAAGTTTCACATGAGTGCCGGTCAAGCAATACGCCCGCCACATGCAGAGCACGCTCGTGCAGCGTTAATTTGACAATTGTCGTGGTTACCAACAAAAGATCAAAAGGATCGAGCCGTCCGATGAAGAGCGCTTCCTCCAAGCACAATCATGTGCTTTAGCTCAGCATGGAAATTGATGCCAGGTTGCTCTTTGAGCAGTGCACGATCACGCCGACTTTTCACAATCGTCAGAGGATGTAAACTAAATTGCCGCAGAATCTCATCGGACTAGGCTACATACTTTTAAATGTCCGTGAAAGATGACATCTGCATCCGTGTGTGTTGCGTCAGGCATGGAAGGGTGCATCGTCGAGAACGCCATTCCGCCAGGTGAACGACTGACTGTCAGTCGTTGTGCAGACGAAAAATTGGGCAGTCGTCGCTGTCGCGAGCTGAAGCATGCCGTCTCTCCACGCGTGTTGTGTTACGTTTTGTGTGTGCGTGTGCCAAAATCCACTGCGGACTGTTATCTTTGTGCTGAAGTAGGGTGGGGGAAGCTGGGATCGTCCCATGAGGGAGCGCAGTTGCCCGGGACGAGATTACGCATCAAAGTTCGTGAGCAGCACTGCAAAGCAGTCGGCCAAGCCAAAACTACGGCTTCAATTATGGCCGTGATAGGGGAAAGCTGTGCCTCGCTGACCCCGTACGGAGTGGACCACTCAGTTGCCGGTGATCCTTGCAGTGTGCAGATCTCGGGCGCTGATTCGGCTGATTCGGCTTCAGGTTGGTGCGACATTGGCTCAGCTGGGTAGGGGTGGACTGCCGAACGACAGGAAACCCAGAAGGCTGGCCTGGTCAGATCCTGAAAGAGTTCATGTTCAATGCTGCGTGCTAAAAGGAGCGAGTCGATGGCAGTAGACAGATGTGTCAGGGCGTTCAGCCGACCTGGGTTCATGGTCCATCAGAAATGCATCAGATCTGGCGGTTTTTTTGCTCCAGTGTCAGAACATACCCCTCCTTCCTGCAGGCCGGTCTGCATTTATGGACTGGGCTTGACCAGCGCTTTCGAGAGGCCTTTGTCCTGCACCGACACCCTGGGCCCTGGGCATGACAGTGTCATTCTGTGGTTTTGTCCAGTGCAGCAGGGACTGTTTTTCGCGTTGCAAGTGCTTGCTACCAGGCCAGCCACCGGCCCTTGCCTCGATGCCTCAGCGCTGCTTTCAGTAAATGTGTGGTGATCAGAGGCCAGTCGAGACCGAGCAGCCCTGGACCACGTCTTACGACATCTCGATCTGCTGCATCCGTCAGATCGGGCTCAGTGTCCTTCTTACAAGTGGCGAGCAGTTGCAAGCAGGAGTTCCCTCCTGCACTACACATGATGTGTGAGTGGCGCTGCAGGATTCATCGCGGCCGCCCTCCTCCCTGTCGCGAACGCAACTGCATTGGTTCCGGGCTCAGAGCAAGAAGTATGGATTCAGCTGGTCAGGACGACGTGCTCGGAAAAAGAGCCAAAGTGATGCTCATGGCTTATGACGTTCTTGTACTTGGCTTGCGAGTCTTTTGGATGCCTCATCGCCATGGCCTATGGAGCTCACATACAAAAACGTCACTAGCAACATAGACAGGAACTCACTAGTGCAGTCTTCCGTGTTTGATGGCAACTAACTCTGTGCCGTTCACGCACGGATGCCCGAGTATTGGTGAACGTTGGTGACCTGGGAAACCCTTGCCGGCCGGGCCCTGGACAGTCTTGCTTGTCAGCGCCTCTTGAATGCGGAGGTTTCGTCCGTCCTTAGGCTGTTTATGTGGCCAGAATGCTTGTGTGAGTCTGCAGACAATGGCCGCGATACCAGCCATTGTCTCATTCCGGGGCCGATCGTCTGGATGCTATGGCAAGCCTGGTTCACTGTATGGGAACCGGTCCAATCGGGTTCAACTGGAATCGACTGGTCGATCGGCTGGAGGACAATCCCCGGTGGGCCTGGTCATCGATGGCCATCGGCTTTTGCCAAAATTTGGATGGCTTCAAGTGGCAGCCGTTCCATTGCTGCCGACTGCAGCCATAGCCGAAGCTCTAAGTTGTAGGTTTTGCACATCCGCCCTTCCCGGACCATCGCTGCCTATTAACGACTTTGAATTAGTTTGCGGTGTTCTCCACTCGGGAGCTGCCGTTCCAATTGGTCGGCATCCTTGCCAGAAGAGCTCGAAATCGTGTTGTTTCAGAGAGAGAGAACAAGTGCACATGCCGGCGAGGGAGAGGAACAAAACTAAGGCTCCCTGGGAACGTAATGCCACTTATTGTAGGTTCATCTTCACACATACTGACACATACAGTTGAAGCACTTTTTTGATACTGATGCTATGTAGACCTGCGCAATACTGTTCCGGAAAGTCGGCATCGGTACAGGTAAGGCCTAGCGGCCTAGCGTGGCCCACTGAGCTTTCGCCGAGGACCCCACAGCCATCGCACTGGGAATGGGAGCATTTGCGAAGTGTTCTGAACTTGGCATGAGGAAGTTCTGGCATCAGCGTGTTTCGAACGCACGTGTTCGTAGACATTTGGGAGTTGTCAGTAAACTGAGTTGAGATACTTTTCGCTGAGGTCCGAAGTCCAGTCCGCGAGCGGGAGGTGCATCGGCACGAATACGCAAACGAGCCACGATATCTCCCGGCAGCCAAGCACACGGTCCAAAGTCATTCCGCTCCGAAAACAATCGAAACTGCCACATCCTCGTGTTGGACGGTGAGTTTAAGTGAGTGAATTCGTTTGTGTGTATAGCATGCAGTCAACTCGTAAAGGCTAAGGCTAAGCATGCGGAAAAGCTTGCCAGAGCAGGGTATCGCGTTCGAGTCTTTGCATACAAGTTATGTTGCTACAGTATGGCTGGCCAGATGCTTCAGTGAAGGGCGAGGCCCTTTGGAGCCATGCTTTTCGATTTTATCTGGCATTTCGCGTCGTTTCATGACGGGTTTGCTTTGCCACCACATGACTGAAACTGCAAGACGGGGGTGTTTTGCCTGGCAGGTCGGGCGTGTGGCAAAAATCATGGGCGCATCAGCACTTCATGCGATCCCTGTCAACACGCCGCTGGGCGTGATGCAGAATCCGTAGCGGCCCTGGGATACTCAGATGCTTCGTGTTTGCGTCTTCAGACTCGTCTGATCAGGTACTACCGACGGACTGGCTTGATACACGGGGAATGCTAGTAGTGTGTGCAGGCTTTGCCTTTTAGCGGTCATCGATTTAAAAGAAGATATTTGCAATGGATTGAACAGAAAGATAAGGTGGTTTGGGAATCGCTGAAAACGATTCCGTTTCACCGCTCAACACGGGAGAGCATGCAAAGTCATTACAAATCCAGATCCTGAAAAATTCTATATCTCGAAAACAGATAAATCACCCACACATTCTAATTGATTAGACAATTTACAGGTCTCCCAAATAACACAAATATTTCAAGGCCTACGGTTCCGAAGATTTATCGAAAAAGATCCCCTTAATAGAAGGAAAATATTTTTCCTGAAATACTTATTATATTTGTTGACCGATCTATATAGAAATTGAAAAAATTCATAAAATTATATTCGATCCTTTATAAGATTTTTCCTATATATATATATATGATATTATTTAGAATAATTTTGAAAATTATTTCGATTATTATTCTGAAGATTTATTTTTAATATATTTATTTAAAATCTTTATAAATATTTATTATTCATAATATTTTGTTAAATATAATAGAAAGTACGATATATTCTTGATTATTTCAACATTTATAGATTAATTGTATTTGTTTATAATATATAATATGAGATAATTATAAGGATTTGTTATTCTTTAGCTTGTATATATTTATTATATATAATATATTATTTAAAGATAATTTAAAAAAAGAAGATATCGTTTCTTTCTATTTTTGTACGACTCTTTGGCTTGTAATTTCGTTTTTTGGTGTTATTTTTTTTTGAATATTCGGAAATTTTAGTATCGGGAGCACTTCTTTATCGATAGAGAATTTTGGTATTTTTAGGAAATGTTGTATTAAAATTTCGGATATTTTGGTAACTTCTGTGGATAAACTCTCGGCAATATAAAATTTTCCGAAAATTTTGGGATATATAAAATTTCCGAAATTTTAGCATCGGTAGTACGTTTGAAGAAGAAAATATATCGGATTTTAGGACCGCTTGAAAACCACGCAAGAGGCTTGCAAGAAGAATCGCATTAGGATTTGAGTGCCGAAATTTCAGTGCCGCGAGATAGACATATAAGACACGAGTTCCGATGGCGCTCTCTCTGAGAAGGTAGGTGTCGCTATATGTCTTCTGGGTGTCTATACATCTATCTCTTTATTTGCTTTTGGTAAACAGGAGCTGCTTTAGCTGGGAGATTAAAAGGCATGGACGGTCACTATATCGTTGGATTCAAAATTCATGTTCTGGCGTGTCGCAATTTTCCAGCTCCAATTTCATCGTTGAAAGCACGAATATCAAAATATATCCGAACCTTTCATTCTTACTCAAATACGTCCTCTATATATTCTATCCTCATCAAAATACGTGCAAACCTTATTGGATTAGAAATACATATTCTGGAGTGCCGTAATTTTACAGCTCCGATTTCATCGTTGCAAGCACGATTATCCTGCCATTATTATTTTTTATCGTTACCAAAATACGTCCAAACCTTTCGTTCTTACTGAAATACATCCTTTATGATCTCTATCCTTATCAAACCACGTCCAAAACTTTTGTGCTCACTCAAACACAACACGTCCCGACTTCTGTAGACCAGCAACCTCCGCTGTCGCCTGCTAATGGAGCAGGCGGCCACTCAAAACATTTTGTCTAAATTGGTTGCAGCAGCTTTGTTCGTATATATCGCTATGTCAGATTGCTCGATCAGATAATTTCCTTCCAGGCCGGTATGTCGCTATGAATTTGTTGCTCTCGTCTGGCTACTGAATCCTCTGTGGAGGTGTTACAGGCTCTGGAAATCTTATCCTTCAAATAGAAGAATATTATCCATGGGCATTTGGACGGCCTCAGGGCAGAACACCATAGCTGAAAAGTCAGTCTGTCTGAGTCTGTCTGTCTGTCTGTCTGTCGGTCTGTCTGTCGGTCTGTCTGTCGGTCTGTCTGTCGGTCTGTCTGTGTCTGTCTGTGTCTGTCTGTGTCTGTCTGTGTCTGTCGGTATCTGTCTGTGTCTGTCTGTCTGTCCTGTCTGTCTGTCTATGTCTGTTTATTTCTGTCCGTTTGTTCGTGTCGGTCTATGTGTGTCCGTCTATTTGTGTCTGTCTAATTTGTTTGTCGAGTTGTAGTTGTCGGCATTACTTGTCTCTATCTATTTGTCTCTGTCTCGTTTTATATCTCTCTCTCTCTCTGTCTATTTTTGTTTGTTTGATTATCTCTATTTGCCGGTTTGTTTGGATTTCTATTATTCTATCTATGAGTGATTGTCTTTCTATTTTCTGATTTATTTTTATATGAAATGAGGTCGTATTGATCGCTTCTACTTTCTTGCGCGATTTCTTGGTCTCTATAATTTCGTCTTTTGAGGTGTTTCTTTCTGAAAATATCTTATTCATTTGTCTCGCGGTATTAAATTTCGGAAATTTTAGGATCTTGGTAATACAAGCTCTGTAGGCGCTCTCTCTGTATGTAGGTATCGATATAATTATGTCTCTTATCTATCTATGGAACTATCTCTTCGTTTGATTTTGGCAAGCATTCTTAGATATGAGGTTAAAACTATGGACAATTATTATATCGATAGATTCAAAATATATGAATTATCGTGTCGTAATTTTCCAGCTCCGGTTTCATCGTTGCAAGCACGATTAT